>RPFO01000310.1:2798444-2965944 GCA_009746045.1 Mesostigma viride | reverse complement strand
GCCCTGTTCTATCGCAGGTGGAATGAAGCAATTTTTTGGCATTCTTTAACAAATGCCGCAGCCATCGTCCGGCGTATTCCATACCCCCGACATCTCATACCCCGCGCCCCATGAAACTTACCCACTACCCTGAACCTGGCATGCTTTCCCCCTCTTGAGCTCGATGGATGAGATGCCTTATAGGTGCTTCCCGTTTTGCGATCAGTTATTGAATAGTCAACACCGCACAGCCGTTGCCCACCTGCTATCCCGTGGGGGTGGATGAGATACCCTCCTCATCGCTCATTCTATGTCTGTTTCATTCCTCACTACCCCGCACCAGGGGACTCCCGCCTCCCACCTCAGTTGGCTTGACGAGCATACTGATGGGCACTCCGTGCGCGATCGCTTGCTTTCTCACTGGCAATCCCCCCCCGCCCACACCCTGTTCCACGCCCCCTCCCCCAGCTGGATTCATTAGATCGTGATGGACGCACCATGATGATGGCCTGCGTACTGAATACTATATCTGCCCCCCCCCTCCCCCCCTCTTGTTTTCGTGCCGTGGGTGATGGCTTGCTGACTGAGTAGTCGTACCTCCCTCCTCACCCCTGTTCCACACACACACACACACACACATACACACACACACACACAGCTGGATTGACGAGATTGTGATGGACGCGCCGTGGGTGATCACGGAGGAGTTCATGAAGACGCACCGCATCGACTACGTGGCGCACGACGCACTGCCGTACGTCTCACTACCATCTCTTGCCCTTGCTTTGCTCTCCCTCAGCTTATCTTGCGCTCCCTACATCACTGTGCCCTTGCCTTGTCCTCGCCTTGCCTGCACTGAGTGCACGCTCACCGCTGCCGGTCAATGCATACTACAAGAGCGAAAGCTGTAGTATACAAAGCTTGCATGGCTAAGACAGATGCCTGACCTGTGTCAATATGAAAGGGAGCCGTTCTATGCTGCAAGCATGCCCGCATTATTTTTTCTTCAGCATCACTTTTATTGCCTGGCATTTCCTGTGCATTCTCCCCCTTCATCGCCCTGGCTCCCATCCTCTGCACGCCCCCCCGTTCTTTTGGCGATGCCTGTCTGCCTGCCCGTCTAGTGCCATGGATAGCCCAGATAGATCGTCCCTGACCGAGTCTTCTTGTTTTCACCAATTTGCCTTTTCTCTTGTCTCGTCTTAGGCAGTCTTTTCGTATCTTTTCCTGTTTTCTCATCAATCTTTTCCCCTTTTTTAGCCGTATTCAACTTTATTAGGTATGTGCTCATCGTGTGCCACGCGTGCATGCCCTCTTGCCTCCCTGCCACCCTGTTCATGCAGGTATGTGGACACGTCCGGAACCGCAAGTTCTGGCGATGTCTATGCGTGGGTAAGTGGCTTGTCTGGTTTCTGGCTGACTGAGGCATAAGAGATGGGCTATTGCTTGCTTGGAAATGGTGTAGACACAGGCAGGAGTCTGAGGACCTCCCCAGTGTCCCTGTCTGTCGCGCTGTGTCCCCTGCTTTTGCTTTGCTTCACGTGTGCACCCCCTATCTCCACGCGTGTGTCCTTGTCACACGCACGCACACACGCACGCACGCACGCACACACGCACGCAAGCATGCACGCACGCACACACACACACGCACACACGCACGCACCCCACCCACCCACCCACCCTCCCTCCACCCACCCACACCCCCACGCACCCACCACCATCACATTTTAGGCTACCCCTGTCACGCCCTTCCTGCAGGTTAACAAGGTGGGCCTCTCCATGCCCCTTTCCCTCTCCCTGCTTCCTACTCTGCTCATCCCCGTTTTTGTGTGTGCTACCCCCTACAGGTAGCAGGCTCCTTACCCGCTCGCTTCCCCCCAACAGGTCAAGCAGGTGGGCCTTTTCTAGCTGCTATCTCTCTCTGCCCCTCTCCTGCTTATGCTCTTGTTTTGCGTGCGCGCCCCTTATCCTACTTCCCGTTGATTATCCTACTTCCTATCACTCACCTCCCCCCAACAGGTCAAGCAGGTGGGCCGCTTCAAGGAGACGCAGCGCACGGAGGGCGTGTCCACCTCTGACCTGATCATGCGCATTGTGCGCGACTACAACGTGTACGTGCTGCGCAACCTCAAGCGCGGGATGACGAGGAAGGAGCTGCACGTTAGCTACCTCAAGGTACGCGTAGGCTGTGGGCTACCAAAGCAAGCAACGGTTGTCGCTGTCATGGATACTGCCCATGAGCTATCTCAAATGATCGTGGACTGTGGGCTTGAGAATGAAACCATCCTCATAGAATTAAGAACGGGACCATCCTCATATAATTAGAATGAGACCATCATCCTAGGATTAAGAATGAAAACATGATCTCAGTGGGCGCTACATGTCAGCTACCTCACCTCGTGTTAAGATCTATCCCTGTGTGAGCTACCTCAAGGCCACGGGTCGTAGCACCACATGGTCTCTTCTATGGCTGTGCTTCTATTTCTGTGAGCGGTACACAGGACCACCTCAACGTATGCGGGTTGGTACGTGTTGTCTCTGCAGGGCACCAAGCTCTCTGTCGTCTGTGCAGGGAATGCAGTCGAAGCTGGGCAGCAAGCTTGCCTCCTTTGGATGCGTTCTGTGCCTACCCCCCACTTCATATTTTCGTCTTTTTTTCTCTGCAGGAGAAGCAGCTGACGCTGGGCATTCAGCTGAGCTCACCCTTTGGCACCCTCTTGCCGTATGCCCCTCATCCCTACTCCCCCTACTGTGCTATCCTGCTCTGCAGGAAAAGCAGCTGAAACTGGGCACCAAGCTGAGCAGCCTGCGGCAGAAAGTGCGCGACCAGCAAAAGCGCATGGGCCGCTCGTGGATGGACCACGTGGAGGAAGTGCGCAAGAAGGGCGTCAAGGCGTTCACCGACAACGTGGGTGGCGTGTGCCTGCATGGGTGGCGTGAGCGTTTGTGGGTGGTGTGCTTGCGTTCGTGGTTTGCTGTTGTCGGTGGCGTGCTGGTGTGGGTGGTCTGCGCAAGTGGATGCGGTTCCCCTCAGGTTATCGGTGTGGTGATGGGTATATTAAGACTCATGGATGGACCATGAGGAGGAAGTGGGTAAGAAGGGCGTCAAGGTACTCACTGACAACGTGGGTGGCTTGTGCCTGCGTGGCTTGCGTGGGTCGTGTGCTTGCCTGGGTGGTGTTCTCGCCTGGGTGCTTACCCTAATCCATTGTTTGTTTGTTTGTTTGTTTGTTTGTTTGTTTGTTTGTTTGTTTGTTTGTTTGTTTGTTTGTTTGTTTGTTTGTTTGTTTGTTTGTTTGTTTGTTTGTTTGTTTGTTTGTTTGTTTGTTTGTTTGTTTGTTTGTTTGTTTGTTTGTTTGTTTGTTTGTTTGTTTGTTTGTTTGTTTGTTTGTTTGTTTGTTTGTTTGTTTGTTTGTTTGTTTGTTTGTTTGTTTGTTTGTTTGTTTGTTTGTTTGTTTGTTTGTTTGTTTGTTTGTTTGTTTGTTTGTTTGTTTGTTTGTTTGTTTGTTTGTTTGTTTGTTTGTTTGTTTGTTTGTTTGTTTGTTTGTTTGTTTGTTTGTTTGTTTGTTTGTTTGTTTGTTTGTTTGTTTGTTTGTTTGTTTGTTTGTTTGTTTGTTTGTTTGTTTGTTTGTTTGTTTGTTTGTTTGTTTGTTTGTTTGTTTGTTTGTTTGTTTGTTTGTTTGTTTGTTTGTTTGTTTGTTTGTTTGTTTGTTTGTTTGTTTGTTTGTTTGTTTGTTTGTTTGTTTGTTTGTTTGTTTGTTTGTTTGTTTGTTTGTTTGTTTGTTTGTTTGTTTGTTTGTTTGTTTGTTTGTTTGTTTGTTTGTTTGTTTGTTTGTTTGTTTGTTTGTTTGTTTGTTTGTTTGTTTGTTTGTTTGTTTGTTTGTTTGTTTGTTTGTTTGTTTTGTTTGTTTGTTTGTTTGTTTGTTTGTTTGTTTGTTTGTTTGTTTGTTTGTTTGTTTGTTTGTTTGTTTGTTTGTTTGTTTGTTTGTTTGTTTGTTTTGTTTGTTTGTTTGTTTGTTTGTTTGTTTGTTTGTTTGTTTGTTTGTTTGTTTGTTTGTTTGTTTGTTTGTTTGTTTGTTTGTTTGTTTGTTTGTTTGTTTGTTTGTTTGTTTGTTTGTTTGTTTGTTTGTTTGTTTGTTTGTTTGTTTGTTTGTTTGTTTGTTTGTTTGTTTGTTTGTTTGTTTGTTTGTTTGTTTGTTTGTTTGTTTGTTTGTTTGTTTGTTTGTTTGTTTGTTTGTTTGTTTGTTTGTTTGTTTGTTTGTTTGTTTGTTTGTTTGTTTGTTTGTTTGTTTGTTTGTTTGTTTGTTTGTTTGTTTGTTTGTTTGTTTGTTTGTTTGTTTGTTTGTTTGTTTGTTTGTTTGTTTGTTTGTTTGTTTGTTTGTTTGTTTGTTTGTTTGTTTGTTTGTTTGTTTGTTTGTTTGTTTGTTTGTTTGTTTGTTTGTTTGTTTGTTTGTTTGTTTGTTTGTTTGTTTGTTTGTTTGTTTGTTTGTTTGTTTGTTTTTTGTTTGTTTGTTTGTTTGTTTGTTTGTTTGTTTGTTTGTTTGTTTGTTTGTTTGTTTGTTTGTTTGTTTGTTTGTTTGTTTGTTTGTTTGTTTGTTTGTTTGTTTGTTTGTTTGTTTGTTTGTTTGTTTGTTTGTTTGTTTGTTTGTTTGTTTGTTTGTTTGTTTGTTTGTTTGTTTGTTTGTTTGTTTGTTTGTTTGTTTGTTTGTTTGTTTGTTTGTTTGTTTGTTTGTTTGTTTGTTTGTTTGTTTGTTTGTTTGTTTGTTTGTTTGTTTGTTTGTTTGTTTGTTTGTTTGTTTGTTTGTTTGTTTGTTTGTTTGTTTGTTTGTTTGTTTGTTTGTTTGTTTGTTTTTCTCTCCCCGTATAGTTTCTCAGTTGGGGGGCGTGCTAACTTGTCTCGTGGTTTTGCTCTCCGTTATTGCTACATATTATGTTGCTACCTTTTTCTCTGGTGCCACTGTTTCTTCCTGGCGCCAGGTGGAGAACGTGGTCCACCGCGTGACGCAGGGCAAGGACCTGCACGCACTGTGGACGCACAACACAGACAAACTGCTCAAGGGGTTCCTGGACAAGTTCTCGGGCGACATCAAGTACATGGTGAGGGAGCATGGCGCAGTGGTAGGGCAGCTACGCTCTCTGGGAGAGCAAGGGAAGAGAGCGTAGCATGGAAACAGTACACAGCGGGGGGAAAGGAGTAGGAGGGGCCCGTGGCTTGCCGTGGTACACGCACAGCTGCGTTTGCGTGAGTGGTAAGGGACCTTCCGCACTTGCAGGGTGGCTGGCAGGCAGGCAGGCTGGCTGGCTGGCTGGCTGGCTGGCTGGCTGGCTGGCTGGCTGGCTGGCTGGCTGGCTGGCTGGCTGGCTGGCTGGCTGGCTGGCTGGCTGGCTGGCTGGCTGGCTGGCTGGCTGGCTGGCTGGCTGGCTGGCTGGCTGGCTGGCTGGCTGGCTGGCTGGCTGGCTGGCTGGCTGGCTGGCTGGCTGGCTGGCTGGCTGGCTGGCTGGCTGGCTGGCTGGCTGGCTGGCTGGCTGGCTAGCTGGCTGGCTGCGTGGCTGGGGGGGGGGGGGGGGGGGGGGGCGAGCATGCGGGCGAGCGGGCGGGCGGGCGGGCGGGCGGGCGGGCGGGCGGGCAGGCGGGCAGGCGGGCTGGGTAGCTGGTGCATGCCAGGGCCTTCCCTCCCCTGCCCTCCCCTCCCCTCCCCTCCCCTGGCCCGTTCTTGTGCGGTCTCCTCGCCAGGTGTCTCATTCCGTTGACCCATCTAGTGCCTGTTGTGGCATGCCATCGATCTGGTTTCCTCCTGTCCTGGCATGTGTTGGCACGCTTGACTGTTGAATCCCATTTTCTGCCTTCCTTAGACGCTCACTGGAGGCGCTCATTAATTGTGCTCCGACAATTACGGAAATCAACTCTCTTCTAGGTTTTAAAAAGGGGGGCTCCTTTCAAAACTGTCGTCGTTTTGGGCGTCCACATCGTGGCCCGACGAATCGTGTTCAAGGGGTTACAGTGCGACAGCTGGAACACGTGAGGCGTTACTTAATGCTATTTCTTGCAGCCGGTTCCTGGTGTCTGCCTCCATCTACTTTGCTGCTGACCACAATTGTGTCTGCCCGCATCTACTTTGCTGCTGACCACATTGGTGTCTGCCTCCATCTACTTTGCTGCTGACCACAATTGTGTCTGCCCGCATCTACTTTGCTGCTGACCACAATGGTGTCTGCCCACGTCTACTTTGCTGCTGACCACAATGGTGTCTTCCTGCATCTATTTTTTTTTTTACAACATTGGTGTCTGTCTACATCTAGTTTGCTGTTGACCACTTTGGTGTCTGTCTCCATCTAGTTTGCTGTTGACCACATTGGTGTCTTTCTGCGTCTAGCTTATTAGCTTACCACATTGGTTTCTGTGTGCGTCCAGTTTGCTGTTGACCACATTGGTGTCTGCCTGCATCTAGTCTGCTGTTGACCACATTGGCTTCTGTCTGTGTCTAGCTTACTGCTGACCACAATAGTGTCTGCCTGCATCTAGTTTTACTGTTGACCAGAATTGGTCGCACTTGGCTGCTCTTGCCTCCGCCCCTGGCACCCATTTGTTGACGTGTACATGCCTCTCTCGACATTTGTTCACTCCCTTGTTGGCATATGTCGTCATCCCCACCACAGGAGACGGCCGTAAAGCGCTTTGGCCAAGGATGCGTGCAGACCGGCCGCTCGCTCCTGCGTCAGAACGGTCGCGGCAGCGGTGCGGGCTCCAGCAGTGCACCGCGCAGCCCTAACAGTGACGACCTGTCGATCGATGATGACGACCGGCTGTCTGACTCCAATATGTTCTTTGACCCAGATGATGACGACGACAAGGAGGAGGTGCAGTGCCTGTGAGGGGGAGGAGGTGCAGTGCCTGCGAGGGCGAGGAAGTGCAGTGCCTCTGATGACGCTGAAGGAAGCCATTTGTGCCACATCAACGCAACCGCCACTGTATGACCTTGATGACCTTGATGACCTTGATGACCTTGATGGCAAGGAGGTGCAGTGCCTGATAGAGCGCCGGCTGTCTTGGAGGTTGCAATTCTATCAGCTGGTGGGGAGGAGGAGGTTTAGAGAGGGATCATGTGCAAGGGCGATGGCAAGCTTTGGTGCCTGTGAGGGCGAGGTGAAGGGACCACTGTCCTGTACTGAGTCATCCAGCAACAAGACTTGCGCAGGACAGTACTGGACACGCGGACAAGGAGGAGAGTGACGACGAGGAGCTGGTGCATGTACGGGCAAGTAGGAAACGTGGTGCATGTCAAGAGACCAATGCAAGGAGGCGCAATGCTTGTGGTGAAGGAGCTGGTTGGGAAGGGGGAGGGCATGCAGCTGCTGGCCAGGGAGGCACGGAGCCCAGGAGATCAGCCACTCGTTGGGTAAACTAACCCCTAACGGGTGTCACTTACCGTGGCATATCGCTTGAGGAGACCTTACGGCTTCACAAGGCAGCCCCGGCCGATCATGTTGTCATAGTGGCTGTGTGATGTAGCGCAAGAGACGAAGTTGTAGCAGGCTGCAGATAATGCAGCCCCTGGCCCTACAAGAGGTTAGGTGGGTTGCCCTGTTTAGTGCTGGAATGGCGGGGAGGTGTGTTGCCATGGTCATTTCATCAAATAGCATGCAATTGCTTTGGGAGCTGTTGATGGCATATGATGGGTATCACCATCGGTACCACCAGCGAACTATGTCTGGTCAGCGTTGTTGAACTGCTACCAAGTGTGCAAGAAGACCACCAATGCCTGGTGTCATGTGAGCAGTTGGCTCAGTATTGAATCCCCAACGGGGATATATGAAAATTAGGGCACCCTTCCCTGTCTGTAACACAGGGCCGGATCTCTCGCGTGCAGGGAACTGCGGTAGGCCAGGGAGGCCAAAGCGCTGACAATACAGACATGTTACCTTCCACTGATTGGGGTAGCATGTCTAATAATCGGGTGCATAGGATTCCGACGCATAGGCCTTTTCAGGCCTGTGAAGCAAGATTCTACCAGTTGCATGGGAAAGAGGGGTGGCTTTCAGTTGCAAAGCCTGGGAAGGTTCACGTTTCAGCCAACAGGCGTGGATCAATTGCTGTAAGCTAGGTCATACCTGTGCATGATTTTGCCATGGTCATACGGGCAGTGAGCTGCCAGCTGCAGATGTGGCCCACAATAATGGGATGGTACTCTTTTTGTGATCAATTCCCCCGGTCTCATCGATGCAAGCAGACTGATCTCTGCGAGTTAAATGTAGGGGGGTCAGTGCAGAAGCCACGGGCTGTGAATATGGGAGTCGTTAGTTATTTGGCATGTACTGGGGAATAATACTGCCCATGCTTCCATGGGCTAAATAGCTTATCTTCTTGAAAGAATAAACCACACAATATAGTGAATATTTGTCTCGCTCAGCAGTCATGCACACGAGCTTACATCTAGTTGTCTCTGAATATAGAGAAAACCGTACATTCATAGCTAGCTAATTGATATTCGGGGGAGACGTGGGCTTTCGAAGGCATACATGCGCCATTCGATAAAATTGCATTGACAATATCAATCTGACTCGATTTGACAACGTAGTGCTGGATGTCTCACGATGTTTACATTCGATCTGCATATTTCAATGGTTGAGGGCGCCATTGCTAGATCGATTGGATGCAGACATGGACGTGTGATACCAGACGAATGCGTGCCCGCCCGGCTTAGATATCCCCCCTGCATCTAGATGAAGAAGCACGTGGACTTTGACACACTGGAATGGCCGGCAACAGATCTGTAATGCATATGTGTACGATGATACAGACACATATGGATTCATTATGCCTACCCCGGTAGAACGCGCTAGGGAGTAGACAGCAGGTGCAAAGGAGCACCGAAAATAATGTACAGCAATACTTTGATACTCTCTCTCATTAGTCAGCCAACCGGCCAACCTTCCATCTTGTCAATGGCAGCAATGTGCTCAGCCATTGTCACCGATGGAACTGCCCACCGGGCTTTGCTGCGCTACGAAAAAATGGCAGACCATGCATACCCCCCCCATGCCCACCCCCCGGACACAACTGTGACGTAACGAACCAGGCTCTTCTCATTCGCAGTTCCTAATCGTCTCTTCAAAACCTCAGGCATCAGCACCACCAATTACATGACAGAGCCCCACATGAGGAGCCAGCCAGGCATGCACGTCACGCACTTATGACATGCGAGTCACATAGGTAATGAAACGCTCATCAAGTTGGACACGATTAAATAAGTTGCATATACATATAAGCAGGGCTATTAGGTTCCTCCCGTTAGGCGTTTCCATTGGTCTTATCGTAGTATAGAGCTTTGACATGGCTCTGTACATAGGTTTATGGCTGGGCGTTTGCTTTGGTTTGAGTGATTTCACTCTGCTGTAAGTAATTATATTTTTAATATACATATAAGTGATTTTGCGGTGCAGCAGGGCTATTAGGTTCCTCCCGTTAGGAGTTTCCATTGGTCTTATCGTAGTATAGAGCTTTGACATGGCTCTGAATATAGGCTTATAGCTGGGCATTTGCTTTGGTTTGAGTGATTTCACTCTGCTGTAAGTAATTATATTTTTAATATATATAAGTTGCGCATGATTAGTCTAGGCTCGTTGTGACACCCAGCAGCAGATCCACCATCTTCTGGCTCCCGTTATTCGGCGCCGGGTCCAGCCCCAGTATCCGCGCCATGGCCGAGTACAAGTTCACGTTCTCAAACGGGGGGAGGGGCGTGGCCGAACGTGTACCCCCTGCTGACTTCTGCGTGAAGTACTTCCCCGCGCCAAGGAAGATTGTCCGCATTGACAGCAGCTGGTTGTCGAACCCGTGCGACCCGCCACATGTCAGCCAGCTGGCGCTCTGGTTGTGCGACACCAGCACCGTGTAGCCCTCATCCGCGAGAACGATGATGGGACCCACGAGCCGGGACGCCGCCAGGTGGAGACGCTCGGGCGACGACTCCTTGAGCATCAGCGTGAAGCCCACGTGGGTGTCGTTGGCAGCAGCCGCAGCGTTTGCCATGGCAGCGCTCATGGTGGAGTAGATGGTGGCCGCCTGTGACGGCTCCTTGGGGAAGATGAAGAGCATTGGCCTGGGGTCGTGCCGTGTGTGATGGGAAAAGGAGAACCGGAACAGGTAGTGGCATGAGTAAACCATCTTTCTGTGTTCCGCGGAATCTCAGATTTGGGCAGCTAGCGTTTTCACGTTTGTTGCTTTCTGACGACAATGAGTAAACCATGCATGAAATGCTTGCTTGGGCTAGCCTTGCTTAGGTATGCCAAGGGAGTCCGCTTAAATAATTGTTAACAACGGTCGATTCCACTAAACCCGCGCCTCTGTTTGTCTTGTTGCAGGGTAGCCTTCCCTAAAGCAAGTACCTGCCTAGGGGCGCCTTGACCATTATCACGTTCACTAGGGCCGCCGTGACTGCTGTTGTCTTACTAGGGCAGCCCTGACTAGGGATGACTGGACTAGGGTAACCTTTACTAGTCTAGCCGTGCTGGGTCCAAATGGAATGAAATTAGATCACATGAGGTCCGAGGGACAAATGTAAACATTGAGAAATAGATCGGAGATGGGACTTACGAGTTTGAGGAGAACGTGGCCTCCTGGGCAAGGGCCGGGTAGAAATCCTCCAAGTACACCAGCTGCAGGCCAGAGTGTGCGGTATTTGAATGGGCAAGGTGACGTGGCAATCAGGACGTAACACGAGATGTTGGGAAACGGGCAGAGCAGGGGACCCGAAACCTGTATTCACAGATTCAGAATAACCTGAAAAGAAAGGTTGAAAAAAAATAGTAGTACATACTCTAGTAGTATAAAATGCCTTTCATATATTATATCGTCGAGGCAAGTAGCAAGTAGGAAACTAAGCAAATGCAAAAAAACTCTTTACTGGAGGGTGGTGCCAGGAATTCGGAAATTTTGCAATAGATGAATCATGTGAGAGCGGTGCGTTGTGGTACTACAAACCCGGCCACTTGATACTAGGTACTGAAACATGAAATGGGTTGACCACGACTGGATCCTGGAGGGAAGGTCCGTCAACGGGGGGCAGCCGATACGAAATACATCCACCAAGCGCGTACCGTCGAGGTCAGCAGCAAATACAAAACTGAAAGCCGGGTGCCGCTACGCGAAAGAACGTGAAAACTCAGCGTAGCTCCAGCACGGTATGTATATTAGCGCGGTTACATATGTAATCTATAACATATAAAGGATAAGAAAGATGCCCTAAAGTATACATAATAGTGATATTAGTAGTGACAGTCATATAACAATCATCATCATGCAAATGGTTTTCACCTTTGCGGTGTGCCAAATCAGAATATAACAATCATCATCATGTCACGCGCACAAAAAAGAACAGCAACCATCTGGTTTCCAACATCAGATCAAAGAAGGTCCGCCCACCTTACTAGCGCACACGCCCGCCATGCCGTGATCCCCCACGATCATGAGTGAGTACTTGCGCAGGCCCCCCAACTGCTCCAGGCCAGCCACCAGCCGGCCAATCGCCGCGTCCACGGTCGCTATGGCGTCCGCGACCTGGGGGCTATCCGGCCCGTGCCGATGGCCCTGCCAGTCAACACTCTCTAGGTATACAGTGACCAGCCGGGGCCGTTGATTGGAGGGGCGCGCGAGCAGGGACAAGGCCCGGTCCACGCGGGCGGTCGGGGAGATGGACGCGTTGTAGACGGTGCAGGTGGATGGCTGGCAGGTCCAGTCAGGCAGGGGGACGGCATTGCCGGGCCTGCAGGGGGGGGGCGAGGAGAGTCAGGGAGGAGGATGCATGGTGGTGTCAGCATGGGACCCAGGACAACTGGCGGGATTGATGAAATGGACCAGAGTGGTGAGACATGCCCCTAACTAATACTCCTAGGATTATACGACTCGTAGTATATGGGACTCCAACGAACGTCTGCCTAGCGAAGTGCCAGACGCATGCCCAGTTGCGGGCATCACCGTGTTATGGATGAACAGGAGGGCATGAATGCGGTATTGATCAACATGCAGGCATGAACATGTTATTGATATGACGTGCCGGCTATCACCAATGCCCCGATATTCCTTGGAAGGGGAAGGGGGGGGGGAGGGGGGGGGGGATGCTGCCGTCAACATGCCCAATCATGCAAAGTTTGGAAAGGAGGTTCAAAGAATCCACCCTGTCCTACGATGGGATCATGCTACTACCATCAAAATTAGTCAAAGATACTCGAAATGCCCTATGAGAAGTGGGTAAGCCAAGTTGCAGGCATGGCCACGGGCAGGTGTTCTCACGCTCCCATTCATGCTGCATTCCTCGTACAGGTGAAAAACTGGTCAATAAACCACTTAGAATAAATGCTCTTTTCTGGAAAGCAGAGAGCTGCTATGCCTTACCACATGTCCGGCGCCACGATGAGCCCTTGCTTCTTGGCAGTGACCCAGATAGGCTCCCCTGCCAGTGAATACGCAGAGACCACGGGGGGCGGCGTAGACAACAGGGAGGGAGGTACAGGAAAGGTGAGCAACAATGTTAAGGATGGAGGAATAGGGGAAGGCGGGGAAGGTGTGCAAGCCACGGGAGAGGAGCAGAAGGGATGGGCATGCAGGTACCCACCGGTTGCGTAGTGGTACTCACAGAGATTTTTTTGTCACAAATGGTACACCCAGGGTACACCGCCATATCGGCGATTTGCAGTGGGGTGACTGGCGCGAGTTGCCGTGGAATTCTCTAAAGGGGTGGTTCGCAGTGTCATTACAAGAACAAACTCCCAAACCAAATTAATTCCCAGGTGCCACAAACTTTCGATGGTACACCTGTGGGTCACATATATAAAGAAGGCGCACACCCACCCTGCATACGGATGCAAAAGGAAAGCTTGCATGTACCTAAAAAGAAGACCTGCATGCATGCCCCCTTCCCCCTCTCTGTTGACACGGATACCCAAAGAGCAGTCGAGGCGCCGTGAAAAGCTTGCCCAGCCTTCCCCTATTAAACTGCACCAGGCAACTGGGCACCAGGCAACTGGGCAGCTGCTTGCTGGACAAACATGTTTGCTACGTGTTACGGTTTGCTTTCTGCGATGCTTGAACCACATATTAGGCATATCTGGTTGTCTCCTTGATATCTCCCCATTCCACCAATATCACAGGAGTCACGCACATTTGAACCGCATTTGCAGACAGCATGCACTCCAGCATATTCCTAGGATCCAGCCTACACCATTTGGTCACAAATGCAGGGGCCATCCAAGTAAACTGCTTACCCCCATGCACCGCTGTCTCTGTTAACCCAGTTTCCACCCAGACTGAATTCTCCCATTTTTTAAAATCATGCCCATGTGTAGTACTGCCTCGGACGAAGTTTGAACAAAGCGCTACCCCCGTTTACCGCAATGCACCGCAGGGGTAACCAGACGTCTCCAATCATGAAGGCCCATGCCATGTGTGCATATACTAGCGAATGCCAAAGCTCTGGTGGCGAGTGCACAGATAACACCACCCACCTGGCAAGCTAGGTACTTTCGATAGATGCGGTCCACAGCGAACAGCCCCAAGCCGTGCTTTCCATCAGCTCAGCGGTTCGGCATGGCCCTGCCTAGTGCGCCATTGACCAGTCCACTAGAATCAGGGAACCCTGTATCCCCTCCTAGCAGCACCTTACCCCAGATACCTAGCCGCCTACTCCCCATAACTTGGCCCTCATCATATTATCACCATCAAAGGTTAATGGTATCATTCATCCAAGATGAGTGGTATCAACTCCTGCCGACCACGGGGTCTACATGAAACCGACCATGGTCAGGTAATCAGCACAGCCCCCACAGCACACCATGATTTTCTACATATATTCAGTTTTTTTCAGCCCTAGAGTCGTCTCCCGGACCTTGCCAGAAGGCACGTGTTGCGGGCATGAGTCATGTGGGCATATCCATCTCGGCTGCAGAAAGCATCCATGACCACTAAAAGAATACTGCACTAGTATATCTTTCAAATGGCTATCGCTTTTAACTAGGAAATATACATGTAGCATGGCTACCATCACACTGGATGCGTTGAGCCATCGCGTTTATGCAAACCCGTAACAATCCCAACTCCTTCCCAGGACTTCGCGGCCGCCAAATGAATGCATCTTAAGGTTCAGTACTTTGAAAAAAATACAGACATAACTGAGGATCCACGTGACCATACTTTTCTAACAACTTTCCTTCATCACGTTGAGAATGCGGTCATCCTGGGATGACTAATAAAAAAAGACACATGGGCTGAAACAACAACACAGACACATGAATACCTACCTTCCCAGATATTGGGGGGTAGTCACAAACATCCGCACAATTTGGTGGGACAAACACTTACTGCGAAGCATACAATAACACGCCCATACCTCCCCAGAACTTGGGGTTGGTCACGTTGATGTGGAACTCTGAGCCGTCGTCCGGGTCCACGAAATCGTTGGCGATGATGCCGTGGTAGGCTGGGTACAGGCCCGTCGCGATGGAATCTGGGCACGGTGCCCCGCGGCGAAAGAGGTTCGGGCAAAGATTGGTCAAAGCAAAAGGTCAAAGGGTTGAAACCAAAGGCGATGGAATCTGGACACCGTGCTGTGTTTTACACATCCACAGGAGTTAAGAGTTGGAATCGTTAGTTGTTATGGAGTTATTGTTATGTTTCTTGTTTCGTTAAAAACGAAAAGGGCGCAAAAAGCGGCTGAATGTGGGCAAGGTACCCCGTGGTGCCTCCACAGAGCTGTTTGGGCAAAGGCTGGCAAGGTATACATCATCGAATATTCTACTCCCGGGAACTATCGTTTTTAACGAGAGTATGTACTCTAGCAGACAATCAGACAGATGCTTCGGAACGTGTAGACCAGACAGAAGCATCGGAACGTGTAGACCAGACAGAAGCATCGGAACGTGTAGACCAGGCTGGGAGGCATCTGCACAGAATGCAACCGAGTTCATTGGTCAAGGATCCATACGGAGTGTACGTGGGCTGATACATAACTGCTGCACCAAGAAATACCAGCGAGCCTGACATAGAAGAGACTAACTTAGAGGCAGGGACAAGAAGAGGGCCATGTGAGAGTGGACGGATGCACGTATGGGTTCACCAATGAAGAGCCAGGTTACCATGACAAGCATGCACTGTGTTTGGGAACCTGCATAAATCGGTGACAAAAGTGAAAAATGCTAGGGTACTTGCATGGTCCCCGAGACGCCTGCATCCGTTCGTGATACAGATCCTCTTCTCTCATCTGACAGCATCTTCACAGTGGTATGTGCAGGCTTTGGCAAACGTTTGCAATCAACCACTGCACTGGTGCACACTCAAACTGGCTGGGAAACATCGGCGCTAAATAAAGAGGGATTGAATGCTTACAGGGATATTGGAAACGTTGTACATCCAGCCATTCCCACTAAACCAATTACCAAGCTCTTTCCCATAGCAAGCCGATGAATAAGAAAAAAGACAACGGCACTCACTCTGGTTGAGACCTCTCTACTGGGAGCACAGCAGCGCTTCCAACAGCAGCATTACGGCAAGTACAGTCATTCATGCCTTAAGTTGGGTTGGCTTAAGTTGAGTTCACGCCTTTAGTTGGGTCGCAGTTGGCTACATGGCGAACCCAACTTTCAGGCGTGAATACTCTACTCGCCAAGCGCTTCGCGGCAACGCCTTAAGTTGGGTTGACCCGAACAAACCCTCGAACCCAACTTGAGGCGTGAATGACTGTAATTGTAGCACGTGATTGCGACTCGTGGATACCATAAAAGAAACCGTCAGCCAGCAAAGAAACCATCAGTAATACACGATAATGAGGGAGGGTGCCCAAGCGCCTCTCACTCCGCCTGGGAGGCAGGCCACAGAAAACCCTCTCCGCATCATGGTGCAGGCCCAAGGGTGGGTGCGACAAGACCGTGCGTCGGCAAGCACATGGCGGATGCTTCATCATAGCAGGCCCCGAACCTGCTCTTAGGAACTGGCAAAGTTAAAGGTCTTAACAGCAACAGGCTCTTCAATTACCTCCTTTCCATGGCAACTTGCTAAATTCAAACAATAAGCAACGGCTATCACTGCTGGGTGTCATTTTGCCGTGGGACGCACACAGCACCTCTGGCAACGCCAAGACTTTTAACCACTGTCCACGGCAACTCGCTGCATCCACACAAAAAGTGACGGCACTCACAGTGGTTGGGGAATGTCTTGCTGGGGAACACAGGGATCATCGACGTCTGCACGCCCTGCTTGCGCAGCTGGTCCAGGTTGGGCGACACGCCCTTGTGGATGTAGTCCCACCGGAAGCCGTCGATGGACACGAGGACGAGCGTGCCCCCACCGGAGGGTGTGCTGGCCACGCCGGCGTCCTCGGAGCAGCGGTCGCAGGACTTGGCGTCGAGGATCCAGCCGATGCAGACCTGGGTGCGTGGAGGCAGGTTCAATTATTAAAAACATATTAAAGTTCTACCTGCGGTGCAGTGAAATATCTGTGAAGGCTGCGCTGTGAAATATCTAGTATTGACCATAACTATCATGATATCATGAAGGTGAAGGCATGTACTAACAATTGCCACGTTAAAAAAGAAATTAAAAACTCAAGGTGATGCACTACGCATATGAATGGTAGCATGCCTGCTTGCTTGGCAGGCAGAATGCAGGAGACGCACACCTCGGTGCCAGGGGGTGATTCATGAATGGCAGATGCATTCTAATTTTCAGGAGATGCCAAACTTTCACAGCTGGACAGAGTGACACAAACGGCCCCGCGGGATCTGCATGATATGCTGAAGAAACCGAAATAAAACACCAAACGGACATTCGCACATAAATGTCTCACGAGCTGACCCTTTAACATTTACAATTAAAGAAAACTGGAGAGTGGAGGAAAATGTAAGGAATTTCTTACAACATTGGGGGACACTTGTGGGCTACGAAGGCAAAAAGCCGGTCCATGAGGTACCCCTTGCCGTACGCTAGTGCCATATCAATCATCCTATAAAAAGATTTTGAAACACAGCTACCTTCGTGAGGGCAACCCCTTAGGTCGCATTGCCAAAACCCAGCGTCCAGAACCACAGTTCAAGGCATACCATGCGTATGAGGACCTACCATGCCTACAAAGGCATACCATTCTTAGGAATGTACCACTGTACCAAAACCCAGCGTCCAGAACCACAGTTCAAGGCATACCATGAGTAGTAGGACCTACCATGCCTACAAAGGCATACCATTCTTAGGAATGTACTACTGTACCAAATCCCAGCGTCCAGAACCACAGTTCAAGGCAAGCTTCAGACATCATATGGGCAGCTTGTAGGTGCTAATTTGGAATTGCAAATACGTGTCCAGTGTTCCTTGCGAGCGAAGATGGATACAGCTCTTGTCTTTGTAGGGTAGAGACTCATCTGAATTTAGAACGTGCACAGCTAGCCACCAGTGCACGGAACAGATTCTTTGGAAACAAGGTAACAACCAACAAGGGGTGAGGAACTGCGGTATGAGGATGCAAACATCCCTATCAGTCAGCACCACGAGGAGAACTTGAAGCCAGAAGGCCATCCAACTGAGCAAATGAGTGCGACGTGGAAGCGGAAATAGCCCATGCTCTTTATGTGCACTAAGCTGAAAGATTTTCGCGTATGTGAAAGCTATATGGAGCAGAGCCGTAGTTGTCCGTGCATCGCTGTGTCTCTCGATCCAAATGCCAAATTGTCAATAATGCCACCCTGCATACTAAACAACGGTTCCATAGCGAACTTGTCCGAACTTCGTCATTCTTAGATCTCTGCTAATAGCTGAACTCCCGCCAAGACTCCCCCCCCCTTCTGGCACTTGTAACAACCCTTAAGCCTTCCGGTCAAAATTCTACCGAGCCTCGGCACACATTGAAATTCTCGCCAACAGCAAACCAAACGAGGACAGAAGGAGAAAGGCTTACCGCCACGAATGCAGCAAACAGAACCACGGTGCTTATTTTGTAAATACGGGACATTTTCTGAGCTCGCGACAGTTGCGGTGTATCCGCAATGACGACATGCGAAGGCATGGTAATGTCCATGGGCTCTCCGAGGTATGCACCGGTAGATGACATCAAGCCCCCAGAATCTGGCTCCCCTGCCCGCATCGGATTGCGTTCCTCTTTCATCATTTTTTGTCAGAGCTGGGAACTTGGTTAGGACAATCAAGCTCGGAGGTCACGCTGCAAAATCATCTCCCACTAAGAATGAGGGGATTGCTCGCCGAGAATTGCATCCATTAAAAAGCTCCGCAGTAAATCATGGCATGATAATTTTAGCCGATGCACTGGCTTAGTCCGAGATTGTTAAGCCGGGAAATGAGGCCGCCTTGGCAACAAGGCAAATCCTTCCGCCATAGCCGCGTGTTGGTAGCTGGTACATGATAGTAATCAAATTTGGCTACCGTCGCACGCGCCAGCGCCCATAGCTCGGAGCTCCAAGCTGGCAAGCATGAAGCTCCAGCGTGTCACACTGTCTACTGTCTAGTTGCCAGGCTACTAACTAAAACTATACACCGCTAGGCAAGCACGCATTTGATGTATACTTTCACGTTTGTGTCCGTACGATTCTAACCCTGACTGAAACGTTGTTGTTGTTGTTGTTGTTGACTGAAACGTAGTGCTTTCGCAATTCGAAAAGCCCGCTTCACCTTCCACTGTCCACCAGTCCTGCCTCTAATTATTAACGATGTCAGTTTTTCAAGATCCCCAACGGAATCTTGTTTGCCACCCCCATAAGGTCGGAGTGATCGGACCAGCCTACTGTACAGAATGCATCCACTAACCCTGTCGGACCACTGGCGCGGGAATAAACTCAACTCAACTCAACAACGGAATCGACCGCAGAAGGGTAGAAACTGTATACGGAACAAACCGTAAACGGTTATTTGATGCAATTATGTGGTGACGTCTCGCGGGCAGAACGTACCCCGAATTCCATGGACGGTGGAGGTCTTCAGGACAGTGAAATTTAGAATTTGGGTGGGGGAGGGGGGGTGCATGGCGGAAAAGTAGAGGTCGCGAGGAGAAGCATGGAGGAACCTGCCATGCTTTCCACTAATGAATGCTCCTAGATGTTCTTTAACTGAATTGAACGACGCTGCGTGAATTCGTGACCAGGATTGCGCTGCATTCGTGCGACTTGTTATTAGAGGCTTGACTTGCAATTGGTATTGAAGGGGTTCTTTAATTATGGCTCAATACGTTGTAGCGGCCATGGTGGGCGTGGGAGTCATGTTTGCTATTGAGAAAGTTAAAGAAAGGAGAAAGGCTCGAGCAAAACCATTAGGGCGTCAGCTTCCGATGGCACAGCTCAAGGTATGCTGGGGGCTTCCAAGTTTTTACATGATATTTATGGTTTCTACGAATTCCCCTGCTAATTACCTGTAACTTCGTCGTGCATGCTCAAGTCACGACATCCTTTAAAATTATGTCTATTGCAATTTCTAGGATCCTAGGTCCAACGTTTGCTTATTCGTCTGTTGATATTCCTTTCCCGCGCCAGGCGCTCTGCGAAGACATAATTCGCACTCATTTTAAGGACGCCGTCGACCCAGTAAGTTGGACACATTGGGACGACACCTCAAGATTCGTGCAAAGCTCTACTGTCGGGGTCAAAGTCCATGGTCGGCGTCATCCGCCAGGGCTCCCGTCTGGCAGCGCGCTGTGACCCGAATTTCTTGCTATAATAATGATAATAATTATTGTAATTATTTAAATTATCCGTATGGAAGCATATTCCAGCATGATGCCGTGCTCAGTATCCCTCGCCATCTCTTGGTATGGTCGAGAACGTGCCAGTCATGCACTTGTCTACATGGTTCCTCACCGAGTGAGAGCACTGTGGTCTAGTCCTCGGTGCAGCTCATGACGCCCTGGATGCTCGCTCAAAAAGGGGCTCAAAGAGAGGTTGGACGCATGCTCAGCCACGGAGCATGGGACGATGGGAGGGCAACGTGCCAGTATTACAACCGCGTGCTTGTGTATGCATGATATGGCCTATATTTGATTATACATTATATGCCCTGTATTTGATTATACATTATATGGCCCATATTTGATGATACATGATATGGGCCTAGATTTGGATGCAAGCCGGCCAGCTTGCATGTGAATGCATGTCATGACGGGGCTATATTTGGATGCACGATAACCAGTCTGCGTGTGGGGAGGATGTGTGACAGCAGGGTAGATGTGGGTGGATGCATAGGGCAGTTGTGGGCGGCACCGGCTCTGCTTGAAGTCAAGGCCTCTTCAGTCCTCAGCTGTTCATACCCCCCCCCCACCCACCCCCACCCCCCAAAAAGGGTCTAATTTTCTTTTATTCTTGTCATCTTTGTATCGTTACTACTAGTTAAAGTACGTAGTGGCGAAGAACCGGTTGAATGTCCTCTCCAGTCAGCCTCGTTCAGACCTTAACTTCATCCTTGGCGAACACAAATCCCACAATTGGCCCCTACCCCCAACACCCCCTCCCCACCCCCTCCCCACCCATCCCTGTCCGCACCAATCCTGCAGGTCCTGGTGCAGACGCTGGCATCCATGCTGTCCAACGCGGTGCCCAGCAAGGTGGCGGTGGCCAACGGGAAGCCCACACTGGTGGGGCTGATGCAGATGCCCCTGAGCATTCCGCAGTGGCTGAACAGGTATGCTTACTTGGCAGCGGTCAACGCCGCCATGTTCAGACAGTGAATGCTGCGGATGTACCAAAGCCGTGTTGAGGATGAGATGCACCATGTTGGGGATAGTCCAAGCGGCAGCTCGAATGGCCATCACGTCCACTTTAGGACTCGGCGTCCTACCTTTTGGGGCGAAAGTCATCACCGGCGCAAAAAGCCTTAGGACATGCTACCTGTGCCCGCCCTGTCGGGGATCTCGGTTGATGGCAATTTGGGTCGTAGGCATACTGGTAAGTAGGGTGTAGGTCATGCCAGTTGCGGAGGGCATGCCAGTTGCGTACACCGCCCGCATCGGTAGTTTTATAAAATAAAGAATAGCTCGAAAACTTTCCGCCTGAAAACATTATAACAAATAAAAAAATTTTAATCAAGTCCCTAGGCTTTGGATTTGCATTAGAGATCAACTAGCAAACAAACAAACTAAATTAATTAATTAATTAAATCTTGCCGGGGGGTTACTCTGGGCGAAACAGCAAGCTGAAACAACAGAAAATCAGGGGATCTCACCGTAGTAAAAAAGTTACCGGCTGCCTTGAACGGCTGCACGACGAAAAAACAAAGAGTTTTAAATAAAGAAAGAAAAGCCGGGGCCCCTACTTGGCTCCCAACAATCGATCCATGGTAATTCAAAATGCGCACAGGGAAATTTTGGGTATGCATAAAAACTACCAATGCGGACGGTGTCGGGCATGCCACCATGTTCCCAGTGGCATCCTGCGCTCACCACCGTTCCACATTGGATGCTGTGTGGCTGTTGGAGGTCTTGGTAGGCCAAGGGATATGGCCAGATGTCACATCTCCCCTCCTCAATTCTCGGCACCTGCTAATGAGCTCTCTCATGCATCTTATTGTCATGAAAGGTGAGACAAGTTGACACACGCGGATACGATACCAGCAGGCCCGAGCCTCCATGGCCCAGATATTCCAGATGTCAGGCCTGCGCTGGTTGTACGTCTCATTGATGTATAGCCCGATCAGCCACAGGTGGATGGACAGCTAGCCACCGACTTGCCACGGACAGCTGCCGCTGACAGCTGGCGACTGGCACGCTCGGCTATCTCTCAAGGTAGTTACCAACCATAAGGTCAAGTCATGCAAGAATAATTGGCAAGAAGAAGTGATGCCAGAATAAGGGGCAAGAAGAAGTCAAGCGATGCCAGAACAATGGGCAAGAAGAAGTGATGCCAGAATAAGGGGCAAGAAGAAGTGAAGCGATGCAAGAACAATCGGCAAGAAGAAGTGATGCCAGAATAAGGGGCAAGAAGAAGTCAAGCGATGCCAGAACAATTGGCAACTAAGGCCTCTGCTCTGAAGGAGCCGAAGGATTGCTTTGGTGTTTGCGCACGGGCACTTTTGTCTCACGCTAGGAATGGCCTCCAGCCAACGTAACATCGTTACTGGTATCCTACCAGCTCTTATTCTCCGTGACCGTTGGCTATATGCGTTGAAGTAAGAAGAGCGCTGGCTATCGGGCAGCTGGTTCAACATGGTAGAGATGGCATACTTGTACGTCCTATAGATAGTGCAAACAACGCAAATGGGCCTCCCGCTGGTTTCTATTTGATGGCGATCATGCGGTCATGCGCAACATGACGTTCCAGGATGGCACTCGCAGAAAAGTGTAAGTTTCTGACGTCCAAGGCTATCAGACTGCGCTATTATAATATTACCCGTGGGCCGTGGCTATCATCACATTATTACTAGATACCAGCATTACTAGTATTCTGTGGTGTGTAGTATTGTACTATAAGTCAGGCAGGTCGTCAGCAAGAACATCGATCATTGACAAGGACATGTGCTGGGGCTGCCCACCAATTCCCATGCTGCATTTTTCTCCCATCAATGCTCATTCTGTTGTGAGATGCTATCTGGATCGCCCCTAATTGCAGGGATTTGGCGTACACCGGCGTGCCGTACCCCAGCAGTGAGCAGGACCTGCTGGCTCCTGCAACGGCGCTTTACTATGGTGCCGCATACTTGGACTTTTTGAGCCGGACTCTGAGCAAGAACCACCCAGAGTGAGTTGTGTTGCGGTTGCAGGCTGGCGGTTTCCGCTATCTGGTTGGCACATCTATTTGGGACAGAGGTTTGTCATATCTGTTTGTCACGTCTGATTGTCATAGCTGCAGTCCTGTTTGGAATTGTTGTTCTGGAACACCTGTTTGGCGTACTGGTTTTGGAGCACCGGTTTGGCGTACTGGTTTTGGAGCACCGGTTTGGCGTACTGGTTTTGGAGCACCGGTTTGGCGTACTGGTTTTGGAGCACCGGTTTGGCGTACTGGTTTTGGAGCACCGGTTTGGCATGTTTGTTGGGCGTATCTATCAGCCATGTTTCAGGCATGGGCATGGTCAGCCAAGGTGAAGGAGGGGGGAGAGTAAGGTCTATGTTGACGCGGCTGGACTTCTTGCCGCTCTGTGTGCCCCCAGGTGCTCTGCTGAAAGGGTAGTCGGCATCCTGATTGGCTGGCATGTACCTAGGCCCTTAGGCTTCTTTCCCTTCCACGGTGTTGGAAAGAATTCAGCAATCAAGCACTCCTTGCCTGTCGGTCAGCCAGCTACCTCACAGCGTACCTGTTGATTTTGCTCTTGCCGGTTATATCACCACCAACTGCACGGCTGGATGGTATGCATATGCAGCTCCCACTGGCCATTCTCCCCACACACACACAACACACACACAACACACACACACGACACATACACACACAATTTTTTAGAACCATTCCGTGCTTACAAAGTTGTATATGCCCGCACAGGCGCATCGAGTACTTTATCGGCGTGCTCTGTTTCTGAGAGAGTCCCTTTCCCTCCCCGTGACGTACCTTGTTTTGCGGCATATCGCTGCTGGCATGCACACGGGCTCATCTGCTGGCGGCATGCACACGCGCTCGTCTGCTGGCGGCATGCACACGCGCTCATCTGCTGCTGGCATGCACACGCGCTCATCTGCTGGCGGCATGCACACGGGCTCATCTGCTGGCGGCATGCACACGGGCTCATCTGCTGGCGGCATGCACACGCGCTCATCTGCTGGTGGCATGCACACGCGCTCATCTGCTGGCGGCATGCACACGCGCTCATCTTCTGGCGGCATGCACACGGGCTCATCTACTGGCGGCATGCACACGCACTCCTCTGCTGGCGGCATGCACACGGGCATATCATGCACACGGACATCAAACTGCCTACTGCGCACCCCCATGTGTCCACGTGTCCCTCTCGGTTGCGCACGTGCAGGCATGTTGTCAACCTTCCTGTACCGATCCGCTACTATACTTCTGCTGCTACTATATGTATTCTAATGTGCTGAATCTCCTCCTGCCTGTGCCTCCCCCCTCCCTGCAGGGTGTCTGAGGAGCTCCTCGTGCGGCACTACCGCGGCGGCCCCCAGGCAGACATCTCCTCCCCACCACTAAACGTGTTCTGGCAGCAATACTGCAAGGAGAAGCGCCGAGTGCTGCCGCTGCTGGCACGCATCACCGCCACCATCGACCACGCACTCGCCGCGACGGTGGCCCAAGTGGACCGCCACCTGAACGGGCCGGACAAGCATGCCGAGGCTAATAATAGCCATGGGGGGAGCGGAGGCAGTCAAATCCACGATCTGAACCGGGCGCGTGCGGGGGGTGCTTATGGTGCCGCCACCGCGGCCAGCAGCGGTGGTGACGGCGGCGGCGCGGGGGAAGCGCTGTCGCACGAGCGGACGGCGGGGCTTGTGGCGTCAGTGTTGCAGCAGCATTTCGTCGGGGAGGGGATCGACCCGCTCATGGTGAGGCCTCACGGTCAGGTTATACTGCCGTTTACCACTGTATCCTTGTATACTATATGCTTCGGTAGCATGGTACTAGTAGTACTAGGGTATGTGAATAGAGGTGTTGATTGTGGGCATGGGATCGGCAGTGTTAGATGTGGGTATGATGTAGGTGGTGATGCCTTTCAAGAGATCCCACGTGGCCCAATATACGGCATCATTACACGTGTTATCTACATGGCATCGTTGCACATGTTATCTACTCCCTCCAGTGCATGGTGATGCAAAGTTTGGGTATACTTCAAATTTTCGTAACTTGAAGTTAAGTAACTTGAAGGTAAGCTGGAACTGCTATCAGAATAATGTACGTCTCCCCTTGTTTATGCCGCAATGCCTACTTGTCTAGCTTTCTTTTAAGAGCCTTCTGAGTCTGCTTTTCCTGATGGTCCCCGCATGCAGGCACGCTAGTGCGCCCATGCTGTTGCTATTCTCACGGCTGGCTCCTAAGGAAAGGAACTGCTCTATCAACTATCATGTCCGTGAGCGCCGTTCTGCTGGCACAGCATCGCGGGCTCCTTGCTGGCTCATTCGAATCTAGCGGCCAAGTCCAACATCCCCATGGCGTGGCGTGAATAAGATGTCACATTTATGGCGTGCAGCTCTGCCTCGTTACCGCTTCACCATGCAATCTCTCCTCATTAATGTAGCGCATCACAAGGAAGTTACTCATCTGCTTCACAAGGGAGACCCCTTCAACTTTTTTGGTTCATAGCAAGGGGTGGCCCTACCGAAGGTGTACTCCCATGTCCCCAATGTTTACGCAGCTCTGGTTCTGGCCTTACCTGCTTGTTCCCAGACGTCCTTCATGCCTGACCCCAGGTCGCCATGCCCCTCGCTCCTTTGCCCCCCCTCGTTACTAGTATGGTACACGGACACCGCAGGACAAGCGCACTACGATTCCGAACGAGCAAAAGTTACTGTGCGCCACTCTGATGCAGTATTGTGATGCCGAAATGTAAAACGATGACTAGCGCGTTACCCTCGCCAAATCTACCTGGCTGGAACCTGGTTTGGTGGGATCCGCTGTTCTGTTTGATGGGAACATGGTGAATAGATCTTGGCACCTGCTTATTCCACGTTGAATGTAACGCGGCATGGCACGTATTTTCTTTGCCAAGCGATGGTCCTGAATGCTAGTTGCCATTGGAGCCAATCTATTAAGAAGCCTTGCCGCCTAACCAGCTAAGGAAAACGTTGAAACATGTCAAGAAACAAAACAACTGACTGACTGGCCAGTTCACCAACTGAACAATCAGCCAACTTGACAATCAGGTAAGTAACTAATAAATACTAACTCAGGATTAGGACCTATCTACAATCAGGTAAGTAACTAATATATACTAACTAAGGATTACGACCTATCTACAATATACTACGACAATATGTACGACCTACCTGTTATTTCTGCCCGCTCCCCAGGTGCGCGCTATTATTGAGATGGAGAGCCAGCGGCGCGGCACGCGGCGCGCGGGGAGCGGCGGCTGGGGCCACACGACAGGCCTCGGCCTGATGGGCGTGGGCCTGACCACCGCGCAGTACCTCGCGCGCCAGAGCCGGTACAGCGCCCACGGGGTGCCCCGCGAGGAGGACCTGTACGATCCAACCAAGGGGATCTATTTCGGGATCGCGTACCTGCACAGCCTCGCGCGGTATGATGGCCGGCGGCAGGCAGACGCGTTCGTGGTCAAGGCGTACCGAGCGGGGCCGGAGGGTACCGAGAGCGAGGCTGCCAGTAGTTACTGGAGGAGATACCAGGAGGTGCGGCACTGGCTGAGCACGCAGGCGGGGGGGACCGCGGACATGCCCTCGGCTGCCCCTCGGCAATCCATCGCACAGATGGCGCACATGTCATCACCGGGGGTGCAAGTATCCTCGTCGGGCCGGGTGGCAGTGGACCGGGCTGGGAGGGCCGGGGTTGGTAATTCTAGCGACCTGTACCAGGCGAATCAGCTCACGGCGTCCACTCCCGCGGCCGAGCGGGCAGTGCTGTCATCCGCAGAGATCAAGGCGCTGGCGGAGAGCACGAACGCGCGGCATTTCAAGCACTGCCTCTCGTCACGCATGCTGCGGGCCATCTGTGTGATCGAGAGTGGCGGCGACCCGCAGGCGTACCGCTGGGAGCCTGGCATCGGAGAAGCCTCGGCGGGGCTCATGCAGACCCTGCTCAGTACCGCGCAGTGGCTGGCAAAAGACATGGGGTATAACGCGTTCGGCATCCCGACGATCAATGATTTGTATCGGCCCGCGGTCAGCATGTACATGGGGGCCTCGTACGTGCATTACCTGTCGGGGATTAACGGCCACACGGGCAGCGAGGAGTTTGTGGTGCGGGGGTATAATGGCGGTCCGAACGGGTACAAGAACAAGTCGACGATGGATTACTGGAAGAAGTATCTCAGGGTGAAATCCTCGCTGGCCGATTGATGGACGGATTGATGAATTGTGTCCCTCGCTGGTGGCATGTGTACACGCGCGGAATAATTTATTATTCATGGTCTGGATTGATAATATTCTGTTTAATGAGCCGTAATATTACCGCGGTTGCATGTGCGGTCACATTTTTACTGGCTTTGGGAAGACAAGTCCTGGATGGCTCCATCTGGCTCTATGACGCTACCCCAAGTATTTGTGCTCAATCTTGAGCAACTTTGATTTAGTCCGTGCACCAATGTGGTGCAGGATGATGCGGCTTGATGCGTCATATGAAGCAAATGGGCTTGCATGTTCAAAAGGTGGCCCTGTGTAAACTTACTGTGTATGGTAAAATGAGACTATGTGCATAGCTCACGTGTTTGTGCAGTACTGCACAGCTTTAAAGTCCGGATTGTGCACACATTGTTGGCGGCAAAACTCCGACTAGGGTTTGCGCGTCATGATGCATGCTTGAGCTGGCATAGCTTTGTTTTGGAATTGCGCAGGACCGTAAAATCCAATCTATTGCATTCACTAAGCAAATTAGAAACAGGAAAGTACGCAAACACAGAGTAACGCACAGAGAGATAAGCACACCGAGAACAACTGGTGAAAAAGGGCGTAAGTCGTGGAAAAGGCGCCAGTGCGGACTGAGTTAGATAAGAGGCATGGGCGTTCGGAAGGAATAAACATGAGACACCAGAAGTCGATACACCATGGAAATACCTAGCATGGTGCCGCAGCAGACCCGAGTCTTGCCGTAATGATATTCCGTAATGATATGTGTGCCGGTTTCCAGGTTTTCCGCATAAGATTGTTGGGTGGGAAACTGGAATAATCTATATACGTAACTTCCTTTTCTCGATCCAGTACTTTAGACAAACTCTTTGACGTGGAGAGAGCGCTCTGTGGCCTGCCCACTTGCGGCAGTGAGAGAAAGCTATAGGGCGCCCTCCCTCATTCTCGCTGCATGTGGATATAGGGTTGGAGCGGCCTTTTTCCGCGGCCTGGCACTGAACGCAAAGGTTTTCACCTTTGCGGAGTGTCTGATCAGAATAGGGTTGGAGGTTCCTTTACTCTGTATTGCATGGCACCCACGTGACGCAGTCACGTGCTTATTATTATTATTATTATTATTATTATTATTATTATTATTATTATTATTATTATTATTATTATTATTATTATTATTATTATTATTATTATTATTATTATTATTGTTGTTGTTATTATTATTATTATTATTAATTATTATTATTATTATTATTATTATTATTATTGGACAAACTCGTAGAAACCTACTTATCAACCTACAAACGCATCATCATATGGCCGTGCCACCTAACAGCCACTCAAATTCGCGAGAAAACTGGCGACATCTACCTGCCGCCAGGTTGTATTGCACCCACAGTGTTGCGCCTCAGCACCATGCTGTGGAGAGAGCGCTCTGTGGCCTGCCCACTTGCATGCGGCAGTGAGAGAAGCTACGGCGCCCTCCCTCCTCGTGTATATACCTGGTTGAAGTTTCCTTTACTCTGTATTGGCACCCACGTGACGCAGTCACGTGCTTATTAATTATTAATTAATTAATCTACCTGCCGCCATCGCCGTCGTCTTCACCTTCGTCCCGGCAAAAATGCCTGATTTCAGTGGTACATATTTTTTCGCAGCTGTCAGAAAAGAAATCGAAAAAATACCAGGATTTTTTCTTGAGTTCTGCGGGATGGAAGGAGTCCGTCCACCGAGTTTCAGACCGAAAATCTCGTATCTACTGTGTCTGCCACGTGTCAGACTACAACGCGATACATCGCGTTCTAACCCTAAAACGCGATGTACCGCGTTGTAAAAAAAAAGGGGTTAATTAAAACAAAGACGTGACCATCCTCAATGGCGTAGACACGGAGATGGAGATGGAAACTATCTAAACTATCCACTACGCATCATGAGGCCCCGGAGATACAGATGCTTGCAAAGCCCAGCACATGCTAGGGGATCATCATAGTAGTGGCCAAGCAAATGTCCTTCGCAGAGCCAACGATGCCGCCTGTTTCTTTGGGAGGCCTTTGGCGTGATAGATGTGCTGGCTTCATGCGCTGTCGTACAACGCGCTGCCTTTGGGCACGTCCATGCACCAGCAGTACCGCGTAACCTCCAGCGTCATGCCCCGGTTGTTGAACGCGCCCAACTTCGGGCTGTTGGCAGCAGAACACCCAAGAAACTGAGCATCCCTAGCCTTGCACCCGTCACCACCTGCCTCTTCCAGTTTGCGCCCTGTGCTTAGCCCTGTGGAAGCACAAGTGCCCCCAACGCCAGCTGCACCATTCGCTGATGGTAGTGCAGATGTCCCAGTTGCCGCCGTGCTGACACCTGGCATGGTGGCGTGCTCAGGGAACTCGGCGGTGGCGGCTAGCTGCCCCGGGCAGTGGTCCCGCATGCGCAAGTATAACCGCATGGACGCGATGCAATCGGCCGCGGCATCATGCGGCTGGCCCTCCGTCTGGATGTCGTAACCCAGGTACGCGCTGGTCAGGTACCGCAGCTTGTGGGGGCCACCCGACGTGCGGACCAGCGGGGTGTACCAAGCTGTATCCCTGAGATATTACCAGCCAGGCGTTTGCATCCATTCGAACGTATGACGCCGGGAGGGGGTTGGGGTTAGAATGGATACCAGCCCAGGAAAACGGTGGGTATTCAAAACAGGTTAGCAGTTCGACTTGACACTATCGCTGTAAGAAGTATACGCCGGGTTTGCCCACTCACGCCAACAAAAACCAAGAAATCCTCAAGCATGCTGTGACTAGATAATCTATTAAAGAGACAACCAGCGCAGGCCAGAAATAATCGATGACTACTACGGGTTTCCAAGGCAATCCCCTTAGAGGGTTGGATTGTGAAAATGTTGTACAAGTCAGAAGCACAAAGAACGATAGCTCCGGCAACCCATCAATCGTACAATTGTCCATGGGAGAGAGAGAAAACAGGAAGACATCCAGGCGAAGGGTGTGCTGGCACAGAAGCTGAGAGCGTCTGTGCATGGATGAGACAAGCATTGGCCATGTATGCAACATTTCTTAGCTGGTTACCGATTTCGACACCGACCATTGCCCACCCACAAGCTGGGAGTGGTAGAAGCCCTGGAGGTAAGTTGAGCCAGGTCACCAACGAACTGAGGGCACCCACGGTGCAACCCCCAATTTCCCACCCGTCCCCCCCCGCCACCTGCCCACTCTCCTGGCCCCCCTTCGCCTACGTGTGCGGCTGCTTTCCTGCCCCTGTACTCCAACACACTTCAGCCCCCTCCCTTCCACCACTGGCAAAACCGCCACCTAACCCCGTTGACGGCGATAGAGGACAATCAATGACAGTCAAGGACAGTCAAGGACAATCAAGGAGACAAAAAAAAAAACAGGACAATCAAGGAGAGAAGTAACAGGGCAGGAGGGAAGCGTCGGCTGTGGTGCCATCCTCGGTGCATGAGTGACGGAGGGTCGGAGGGAGAATTAACTGGTTCCTGGGTAATGTGCTGCAACATGGCAGGGGGGGGGGGGGGGCATGACGCACTTCCAATTATACTGCTCCCTAAACGCCAAACCATGGAGCAGTGCACCTATCCCTGTAAACGCAAAGCCAACGAACAGCTCAACAGCCCAACCAAGCAGCGAGCCACAGAACTAGGCTAGAGCGCCTGAAATACCCTTGTAAGCACCAAGCTACAGGACCTTTCGATTCTCCCTCTAGGCAGCAAGCCGCGGAACACCTCGAATATATGGCAGACGCCTCGGATATCCTTGTAAGCACCAAGCCTGCAGAGCACTCATCCTTGAGCGAGCGGTTCAACAAATGCAATCCACAAAGAAATCGAATAGAAGCGAATCCCGTCTAAAGCAGGTGCCAAGAAAACCTACCTCCACAAGGACAAAGGGTACTTCAAGCCGAGCGCTTCCAGGTCATGCTCCAAGTCATGGCCGACAAGCAGGCAGCTCCATGGATGGCCGCCCTCATTATCCCCCCAGGCGGGGTCATGGGCCGACGGGTCACTGTAACGTGACCGTTCGCCGAGGATGGCCAATACAGCAGCGCGGGCTGATTCGGGGCTGATCCCGCACGAAATCTGATCTGGAGTCAGCCCCGTGAACTCGAACCTATGGCGTGACAGTGGATGGCGCGACAAGTAGGGCGCGACAAGGCAAGGGAAGGGGAGGGGAGGAGTGGCAGAGTTGGCATGTAGGCTTGTCGCGTCCTTGATTGAAACAAGCAGGGTTGCTTCACCATTCCACAGGGTTGTACCTGAGTCTAATGGGTACTAGCTCTAGCAATGAGTAGAAGAAGACGACTCTATTTTCTCATGTGGCTGCAAACTATGTGCCAATAAGTCATCTAGTGATTCAGGACTCTTTTGCTTAGTGCAGATCAGGAAATGCTTGGGATCGGAAGCAAGGTACTTAACATTGAAGTTGCATAGCCGCCAATGAAAAGCCTATACCGCTCACAAACCGCGAGACCAAAAGTCACATAGAGAAACGTGTGAACTGCAACTGTAAGTAGATCTTGCAGTCCCTACTTACGCTGTAGAATTGATACATAGTAGTCCTAGTATGCATACTGACCTTTCAAATTTGAAATGAGGGTACCTCACAGAGTATTTTGGAGGCTTGGACCTGCCAACTTAACGCAAGAATGAATTTGCCTTGGAAGTACATTTGCCACATCATATCGTACACTAGAAGTAGTATGAGAGTACAGTACCACAGCTGTCAGTATGCTAGCGCCTAGAACATGCTGCATGACTATGGATGGCCATCATACGCGGAGCTAATTAAGGTCGGCAAGCGGCCCCTGTGATAGCATGGATGTCTAGACCGGTTGCGGTGATTGCTAGCAGCATGGTGTCCCCACATAGATGTCATGCAGCATCAGCCATCATACCGTTGGTGTGCTGCGGCATAATACCTTCGGTTGGCAACCTGGCAGCAACCCTACGTGCTCCTCTCCCCAATTAAGGTGACGGTCCCGGCGCGAATTTTTTGGCGCCGAAAAAATTCGCGGTACCCGTCCGTACCGTGAAAAAGTGGTGCACGGTGCGCGCACCCCTACCGGAGCTGGCCATGGCGACGTGCTTTCAGGCAGAGTAGAAAAAGATAGCTCGCGGAATGCAGAGAAACTGTGCTTATCTTAAAGACGACAATTTTATGACATTCTTAGCGGAGTTCGCGTTTTTTCCAGTGTCGATGATTTTATTGATGACCATCGTCACGGGGGTCCAATCTGAAGTTTTCGTCGAGAGGAATAAATTAGACTGCACGCTGGCGGCGGTGATGGTCAGGTTTTATGGGATTTACCAAGCGTCAAGGATGCGTTTAAATAGTTATTGGTAAAGCTTTAAAAAATTTGCTGGGTTTCGCCAAGATTTCCTTCATGATCGGTAAGACACTCTCCAGGCTCGCGGGATGCGCGTCTTATTATTCCATGGAAGGTTGTTCTTTCCTGCGCCGCTGGGCGAAGGACAACGCTGGTAATGGTACGATCGTGTGCTCAGCGTCACCCTGTGGATGTTTCGCTTCCTTTATGGGTTATCAACGCAAGGTTTCGGCTTCTTTCCATGCAGTTAGCGCCAGGTATAATGCCATTCCGTGCTGCGCATCGCCAGATTCCTGGCACCTTTTAGTGTTTTTTATGTACGTTGCATGGCTGGGACGTGTCAAAGCGTGAGCCGTGGCATGCCGTCAAGTTGTCAGGGATTTGCTGAGTGGTTTCTTGGAAGGAGATTGCTAACAGCACTCATTATTGTGTGAATATTGACGCAGCCTTTCTTAGCAGCGGCTTCATTGTGGTTAGAGGCTCGCAAGCTTGATGTTGTTTCTTGGCAAACAATTGCGCTGGAAAGAAAGGTGGCAGTGGTTGTTCTGAGGGGCATACTGCATGGGTGGAACTGCACGTAGGTAGGGGTTATCGATGTCTTGTTGGCCTTTCTCCCACTAAATGGGAGAGCCCTAATTCATATGCTAGCAAGGCAAGGTAACCATGGTAAGAAGCCTTGGCAAGGAGCATGTATGATACTTATGCTTTCTCTGTGGACTGTCTGTTGTTACCCTTGGTTGGGCAATTAGTGGATATGGCTTTCCAGGGTGTGTTTGAATTCGGACAGCTTGGTTTTGGGATGATGCCCACACCATAAACCTGGAATATGCTTTAGAAGTGTTGGCTAGGCATGTAGAGCTACCTGCCTCATTGTTGTGCACACACGCAACAGTTTGCCCGTGTCGAGGTAAGGCAAGGGCACATGAAGTGCCCAGCCACCTCCTTGTACATTGTGGCCAATTGGGCATGGTCGGGAGCCTTTTGGATGGCATAGGAAGTGTTAGTGTGCCTCAATACTCACTATTGCCTTCCTTAGCGTCTGCACAGGTGGCAAACTGCTAAACGCTATAACTTCTACATTTGTACTCAGAATGAGCTCAGATTTTGTGGCATTAATTGTCGATATGTGTAGTATTTGTGTATATCTCCCCAGGCTCTAAATATGTGTTTTTGATTTGATTTTTTTTTCAGCCTAAAAAAGTGCGGTTTTTAGGGGAAAATTAATAACTTCAATAATACTCATCATTCCGGGGCTCCAATTAGGTAGGCAACCTCACCATATACGATTTTATATGGGAATATATTGAAACATGCGTAATTGTGCCCCCATTGCCCTAGGGGATATGCCCCTAGAGTAGCGTCTTTCGTCCGTTTTTGCGTAATACCGGTCACTAAAAGGGGTATATACCCCCCATCAGTGGGTGGGATGGACCCCCACACATCCCATTTACATGGCAAAATCATAGTTTGGGTGCCCCAAGGCCAGCTTTGCATGTTATTCCATATTATGGTTTTGGGGGGTCTGGCATAGGACCCTCACCTTAATATGGATTCCGAGCTATAGCCTACGCTTGATGTTGCCTTGCCAGTGAAGGTACCGAAGACACTCAACCTTCAAGATCAGGTACCAGTAGTCCACGTTGGGTTATAAGGTTGCATTGCCAAAACAAGGTACGGATATGACCTCGCACAAACAGGTGTCTGTGTCTGTAGTATAGGAGCCCTCGTCCCCTACTACCTGTAGCCATCCGCGGGGCACACCACGGCGTGCCACGCATGCCGTTCCTAAGCCATTGCCTATCATACATGCAAGCGTAGGTACCTGTAATCGGTGATGGGCTCGGCGGGGCACACGACGGCGTCCAGCAGAACGTGCTCTTCTTCATCCACCACGCACACGCGCACGACCGCGTGCTGATCTCTGTTACACCCGACCCCCACCATCTCGCAATCTAATGCCACCGCATGCGGGGGCCGCCGGGGCGCCACCCTGTCCCCCTCGTGGCTAGCGGCCCAGGTGCTGGCAGGGTGTTGTGCTGCCTTTGTGGAGGCATTCCAAGAAGAGGGGTCCGGGGGATAGTGTGCCGCAGTACTTGACAATTCACGCGAGGATGCATCCCGAGGGCCCGGTGCTGGACCAGCCAATGGTGGGCAAAGTCCCCTGGGCGGATCTCCCTGGGACCCTGACCAGGAGCCATCTTCGCAAGCTCGTGAAGGTGAAGGCACAGCTCCTGTGCAAACGGGGCCTTGCGCACAAGCGCTCGGTCGAGCCCCCTGAGCGCACCCAGAAGGCACCCTGTCAGGGTGCGCCGCGTCCCCTCCCGCAGGCCTCCCCTGCTCTGGCGACGACGTCATCCCCGCATGAATGGCGGACGATTTTGACGGGTTATGGCGTCCATCCTGGCCCGCCGAGGATGCCAGATCAGCCGCCGATGCAGTAACACGAGGTACCGATGGAGGCTGATGAGCCACTGCTGACGTAACAGGAGCATGAGCTGCTGCTGATGCGGTAGAATGAATCATTCGGCCGCCTTGCGCAGGTTGGTTACGGTGAGATCTGTCTTGACCCGGGCCACGGCGCATGCAGGGTGGCATGTATCGCCGGCGTTGCTGCGCCAGAGTGCCGCCACCGCGCAAGCCCAGGGTGGTGGACTGGGACGGGGCATCGGTTCCCATCGGGCAGCCTGGGCCGGGCTGAATCGTGGGGCTGGATGTGTTGCCATCGGCTGCTATGATGTGGGGCACCTGACAGGGGGGGCAGAGACCAAAGAAGCCAGCAACTGGGGTTAGATCGTGGAGGTGGGGTGAGCCGTTGAGGGATGGAAGGGGCACGGGGGGGAAGGGGGCAAGGGGGCGAGGGGGCGAGGGGGGCAAGGGGGGAAAGGGGGCAAGGGGGGCAAGGGGGCAAGGGGGCAAGGGGCCAGGGGGCCAGGGGGAAAGGGGGGCGAGGGGCGAGGGGGTGAGGGGGCGAGGGGGCGAGGGGGGCGAGGGGGGCAAGGGGGGCAAGGGGCAAGGGGGCAAGGGGGCCAAGGGGGCCAGGGGGCCAGGGGGAAAGGGGGCGAGGGGGCGAGGGGGGCAAGGGGAAAGGGGGCCAGGGGGGCCAGGGGGGAAAGGGGGCGAGGGGGCGAGGGGGGAAAGGGGGCAAGGGGGCAAGGGGGCAAGGGGGCAAGGGGGCCAGGGGGCCAGGGGGGAAAGGGGGCGAGGGGGCAAGGGGGGCAAGGGGCAAGGGGGCCAGGGGGCCAGGGGGAAAGGGGGCGAGGGGGCGAGGGGGCAAGGGGGCAAGGGGGCCAGGGGGCCAGGGGGAAAGGGGGCGAGGGGGCGAGGGGGGAAAGGGGGGCAAGGGGCGAGGGGGGCAAGGGGGCAAGGGGGCAAGGGGGCAAGGGGCGAGGGGGCAAGGGGGCGAGGGGGCGAGGGGGCGAGGGGGGCGAGGGGGGCGAGGGGGGCAAGGGGGCAAGGGGGCAAGGGGGCAAGGGGGCCAAGGGGGCCAGGGGGCCAGGGGGAAAGGGGGCGAGGGCGAGGGGGCAAGGGGGCAAGGGGGCCAGGGGGGCCAGGGGGCGAGGGGGGCGAGGGGGCAAGGGGGGCAAGGGGCAAGGGGGCAAGGGGCCAAGGGGGCCAGGGGGCCAGGGGGGAAAGGGGGCGAGGGGGGCGAGGGGGCAAGGGGGCAAGGGGGCCAGGGGGCCAGGGGGAAAGGGGGCGAGGGGGCGAGGGGGAAAGGGGCAAGGGGGCAAGGGGGGCAAGGGGGCAAGGGGGCCAGGGGGGCCAGGGGGAAAGGGGGGCGAGGGGGCGAGGGGCGAGGGGGCGAGGGGGGCGAGGGGGCAAGGGGGCAAGGGGCAAGGGGGCAAGGGGGCCAAGGGGGCCAGGGGGGCCAGGGGGGAAAGGGGGCGAGGGGGGCGAGGGGGGCAGAGGGGGCGAGGGGGCGAGGGGGGAAAGGGGCCAATGGGGCCAAGGGGGCCAGGGGGCCAGGGGGGAAAGGGGGGCGAGGGGGGCGAGGGGGCAGAGGGGGCGAGGGGGGCGAGGGGGCGAGGGGGGCGAGGGGGGCGAGGGGGCGAGGGGGCGAGGGGGCGAGGGGGCGAGGGGGGCGAGGGGGCCAGGGGCCGAGGGGGCGAGGGAGGCGAGGGGGCGAGGGAGGCGAGGGGGCGAGGGGGGAAAGGGGGGAAAGGGGGGAAAGGGGGAAAGGGGGGAAAGGGGGAAAGGGGGGCAAGGGGGAAAGGGGGGCAAGGGGGGAAAGGGGGGAAAGGGGGCAAGGGGGCAAGGGGGCAAGGGGGCAAGGGGGCAAGGGGGGCAAGGGGGGCAAGGGGGCAAGGGGGCAAGGGGGGCAAGGGGGGCAAGGGGGGCAAGGGGGCAAGGGGGCAAGGGGGCAAGGGGGCAAGGGGGCAAGGGGGCAAGGGGGCAAGGGGGGCAAGGGGGCAAGGGGGCAAGGGGGCAAGGGGGGCAAGGGGGCAAGGGGGCAAGGGGGCAAGGGGGGCAAGGGGGCAAGGGGGGAAAGGGGGGAAAGGGGGGAAAGGGGGAAAGGGGGAAAGGGGGGAAAGGGGGAAAGGGGGAAAGGGGGGAAAGGGGGGAAAGGGGGAAAGGGGGAAAGGGGGAAAGGGGGAAAGGGGGAAAGGGGGAAAGGGGGAAAGGGGGAAAGGGGGGAAAGGGGGGAAAGGGATGTGGGTGAGGGGAAAAGCCAGGACAAACGATGGGCAGTGAAAGGACAGTGGTTTGGTTTGAGATTTGTTGGCGGGCTCAAGCCAAAGAGATACCTGCCACGACGCTTCTGCGATGGTTGCAGCCATGATCGTGCCAGATGAGGAGAGCAGCTCCCAGAATTAAAGCTGATACTACTATAAACAAATATCCATTGCTATCATTGTTATAATTCATTATTATCATTGAAACAATCATTGAAAATCTTTAAGTACAGGAATGAGACAGGCAACACAATTGTGCACGACAGGGACAAGCGAAAAGCAATCACTAGCCACTGTACAACAAACTACTGCAGGCAGGCACAAGCGCTGCCGGCCCGCTGCAGTACATCTAAACCGCCTGGGCTGCCACCATACGGGTGTGCATCTGCCACCGTGCGTGTGAGCGCAACAGACAGGCGCTACCGCCAGGATGAGGACCATGTCCGGGCAGACCACGGGGCAGTCTGACCCTCTAGGTCGAGCCAGTCTTCACACCCATGGCAACAATCAGGGAGGAACTCCGCGGTTTTGGAATATGTGTTACTTTGACTGCCAGGAACTGTAATGTCTGTCAGACATAACAGTGGCCATTCAACCGCGCACTTTGACAGGGCATCTGCCATCTGGTCAAGTTGCGATTCGCCATGATGTGCTGGTATATCAGGGACAAACTGACCTGTAATAAAGGCACCTGACCAGTTGGAAAACTAAAATGACTAGCATCCTCCTGACTTGACCTGTTTCCTTAGTGGCTCAGCTAACTTATGTGGAAGGGCGCAGCTTCTGGCCAATGGCGCAGGGTTATGTAGATGCAAATGGCAAGAGTTCTAGCTCCCTGCAAGTTGCAGGCTTCTGGAAAGACTGCTCATCGGGGTATTCGAAGCAAGAGAAAGGATTATATGTGCTATTGAGGCCGGTAATAGGCTGAAGCTTACCATTCTGCACTTCAAGCTGTGCTCGTCCCTCGCCAGGTTGGAATCGAAAAATCGGCAACAGAGGGAGCATCCTCGATCGTCAAATGCTGCGGAGCAGGCAGGTTTTGCCAGCGGGCCTGCAAAACACGAGGTTTTTCAAAGCTGTGCCCGTGAGTTGGCAAAGGCGACAGGGCAAGAAAATGAACTTGCTAACCGCAGCGGGTTTGCCGTGGTGTCTGACGCGCCAAGGCCTTACCTGTCAGGTGCTCTTTGAGCGACTCGAACGACCGCGACAATTTCCCGCACGCACCGCAGGCGGGGTCATGTGAGGAGTGCAACGCCTTACGAAGATGGCCCTCCATGGCGAACATGCTAGACACACGGGAATAGCACGCCGGGCATCGTAAGTTCATGGGTCCACTCCCATGATCCGCGTCCGCCCCTCCAAGTCTAGCCGCCTTCACGAACGCGGGCATTGCCGGGAAGCACGACGCACTTTTTCGTTCCAGACGAGTATACAAGTGCGATGATTTCAAGCTAAAGGCTTTTTGCCCCTGCTTCCAGCTAGGAAGCAAACGAAGTACCAACCGATGTTAGCGCCGTTCAACAAATCTCATGTTTTGAGGGATGGTTCATGCACCCGCCCCAGAGTTCCAGTGAAGCGTTGTTGTCAAGCTACTTGATTTGTCCGATTGTGAGAACTCAACCCAGTGCTGTTGTCGTCAACCTGGAACCACGGCTGCCCGCGTTGCTGCCTGCTGCCTGCAGGCATGACGAATTCTCCTTGTAAACGTGTAATGCAGACTTGGCTAAATGGTACCCAGTTCAGAGTACCCGGTACCCCCGACGTACTGTAGAGCTGCCGCGACTCGCAAGGCAGGTATGGATAAAAACGCGCGAAATTCGAACAAACAGAGCAGGGCAAGCTGCAGGCTGCTGCAGGGCACAAGGGCACTCAAGGCTGATCTTGCGTCAGGGCTTTGCGTGGCAGCGCATGGCATGCTCTGGCAACTTGCACAGTGGGCATGAAACATCTTGCTCAGTATGGTTTGTGGCATGCACTTGCAACTGGCTCCGCAGGAACGTATCGTACACTTCTGAACTCTGACGGTGGAGCGACCGTTGTTGTTGTTGTTGTTTTAATGCCCACGCCGTACCCGGTGGAATGACTGACCGTCATCAGACCGCGACGTCAGTGCTCAGTGTTCAATCAAAACAATTCCAGAGCTTACACGTCATTGGTTCCTCGTACCATGTCGTTACGAACGTGCTGCTGATTATGAGCTGGTCAAACATTTGAAATGCCAATTGGACAATGGACGCAAGGCGCCTGTAGATACTAATAAATTGGGCTTTTGACAGATCTGTAAAGTTAGGGCCCGAAAAATACAGATGGCTAGGCGTATATGCAGATCTGTTTTTTTATTCCAGATCTGTACGTAAACTCCGACGTAATGCCTTTACGTCTTCGGGGGTCGAGGTGCAGGCCGTGTTCACTTGTTCAGTACCTGGAAGCAAAATTCAGCCATGGCTACTGTACGAAAGCTAGAGGAATGTCAGCCGTATGACCTGCACACGAGGGTAATTAAGAAATCAAGCCGAAGTTAATCCTGCATCTTAGCGAGCAGAATAATTGCAAACACAACAGCAATTGTGCGACAGACCAAACAATAATGCCGCGTGCACTAGGCTCTGTATTCTGGTCACACCCATGTGCATTTGCTGCATTGGATTAGGCGCCATTGCGAACTGAGTCGAGGGAAAACGCGAGGAGCGCCATCTAAGCAGTTGCTTGTCATGTCTATACGCCCGGGCATCTTATTATCTGTCTACCATGCACGCATTTTCCTTGGACGAATCAAACAGCTTTTGACATTTTAATGGCGACATTGAAGTCCGGCCACGACAATATCAAAGAGACAACCAGCGCAGGCCAGAAATCGGGAGAATCCGGACCATGGTAGCTCGAGCCTGCCGTTATCTTTTCCGCGTTTTCGAGTCGTTCAGGATGATGAAGATGAATGGTGATGGAAATGTGTATCCTTGTGCATTGAAATTATGGCTGGCTTACGTGTGGAGCGACTAGATGACCTAGACGGTGGGGCCGGAAACAGCATGCTTGATCAGGGCGTGTGTTTCTAGCCTAGCTGGCCGGGAGTGTCTAGTGGTGAGCACCAGTTGCTGCGATCGCTCTCCCACCATTTACGAGGAAATACCCGCAAATGGAAAACCACTGAAAAGGTCTAGCTAGTCAGTCATCACGTTAGCCATGCCATGATTCCAAACGTCCAAGAACTGCACACGGTGCAAAGGCAAAAAGCCGGAGGACAGCACTTTCAAATGTGCGGCGGGAACCAAAAGCCCGCGGATGCCAGAAAACATCGTGTTGCGTCAGCGACGCGACGATGTGGACAACGAATCCAGTGCCAAGCTCGGAACGGCCGCAAGGGAGATCTGGCATCACAGGGTTCAGATGTGCGGAGATACTATGCGATCCAGCCGGTCCACGACCTGTTTGTAGAGCTTGTGCCAAGGGGCAGCACCGAACAGATGTGGGTGACGTTGCAAAAAACATCGGACTTGACGGAGCATAATGGCTCGGTCATAGTCTTTGACCAATAAACGCTGCAAGAGCTCAACAAGAGTCGTGATGAAATCAACACGATAAGAACAAAGACGGGAAAAACGATGTAACTGAGAAAGAACAACACCATATTTTGCTGTGTGGGAAAGGAGACTGTGAATATCGGGGTAACGAATAAAAGGAATTTGCTGGTATTTAGGATCCTTGCGCTTATCATAGACAGCCGTACGCCAGCCCTTCTTGTTATGGGTAATGTTAAGATCGAGGTAATTGCAATGAGTATCCTCCGACGTGAGCTTTAATGTGAGGGACGCTTGCGGGTAGATGCCAGGCAGACCAGCGGTGATATACAAATGGGTTGCGAAATCAGGGTTGTCGAAAGCGATGACATCATCAATGTATCGACATGTATGGATAAAACGCCTGATGAGAACATCATCGTTTGAGGCAATGAGATTCTCCATGAATGCAAGCTCATAAGTGTATAGATAGAGGTTTGCAAGGAGCCCGGCACAGTTAGTGCCCATAGGGATGCCGATAGCTTGTTGGTATACATTGCCCGCAAAACAGATGAAGGTGTTATCAACAAGATAAGAGATCCAATGGACAAGGTCAGCCTTCGTGATAATATAATTATAACCATCCCGCACGATAGCACCTGCCGCGATCCCTGAGAGCCACGTTGCCGTGGGCTTGGTCTGAGAAACACGCACGTGCAGGTGGTTGCGCCCGTGAGGCCTACGTGCATACAGACGACACGTGTGTAGTACTCCTACACACAGATCTCGAGTGATTTATCTAGTACCAAATCCGAAAGGCTTGCATCACTCCCCGGACAGGAGAACTTTTGCGGATGACTGTAGGTGTAAGTTGGCGATGCCATGGTAACCGGAGACGTCCGTCCTATAGTCAGCAAAATTGGTGCGAGAGGTCCCCAGTTCGATTCTGGTCGGATTCATTTGCAGATCGCGTTTTTCCGCGTTTTCCGCGGCCCGGTACTGAACGCAAATGGTTTTCACCTTTGCGGAGTGCCTGATCAAATACAGACGAGTAAGGAGGCTATCTAAACGAGCTTTCAAATCGTGCAAATCTAGTGTGGTATATAGAGTGGTGAAATCATAGGTGGCTATGGGCATAGGTATACGTTTCTCTGCTGCTGTCTTAGAACGGCTAAGGGCGGCAAGGCGTAGGCGTACTTGGGCTGAGTCTATGACGATCCAACTACCAGCGCATTCATACCCGGCATTCGACAGCACCTCCACCCATAATGCATTGGCTTTACCCATATAGCGCTGCTCAGAGCTTCGTTGCCGAGAAAGATGTGCTTTGTCCGGGCCGATAATGTAACTCTGCATAGACCCCGGTAGCTTTCAGCATGCGCATATTGCTTGAGGTAAGCGAGCCACGACGCCTGCAGGTGCTCCTGCCGAGGTGGAGACCTCCGAGAGCACGTGGATTAGGCTCATGCGTCAAAGCAGCATCGACCTTCATTCTCCTGGTGAGGAAGGTCACTTTTCAGGATTAACATATCTGAATGTTGATGGCCTGTGCATTTTCTGTCAATTGAGCAGCGATTGAAACCATGAGCCATGCAAGTGTAAGGTGCAGAATTCAGTTGATGAACCCAAGCCGGTAATGTGCAGAATTGATGAACCCAAGTTATATGTGCAGATGTTTCGTCCCATTGGCTGTGTGCTAGTGCATGAACCGTCTAGGCCCTTGGCGTGTACTCACTTGCTGCAACCGTGCCCACAGCTGCTTGTCAATACACGCGGCAGGCACAATGACTTTTGCCGCGAGGTGAAACATTGAACTCCCCCACACCTTGCATTTTTCACTCTTTGTTTTCCCTATCCATCCTACCCCCCAGCACACACACATGCACACACACACACGCCCACATACTGCACATGCACACAAATGTTCACACACACACGCCCACATACTACACATGCACACAAATGTTCACACACACATGCACACACGCACACACATACACACATGCACACATGCACACATGCACACATGCACGCATGCACACACGCACACACACACATGCACACACGCACGCATACACACATGCACACATACACACATGCACACACGCACACATGCACACATGCACACACGCACACACGCACACACGCACACACGCACACACGCACACACGCACACACGCACACACGCACACACGCACACACGCACACACGCACACACGCACACACGCACACACGCACACACGCACACACGCACACACGCACACACGCACACACGCACACACGCACACACGCACACACGCACACACGCACACACGCACACACGCACACACGCACACACGCACACACGCACACACGCACACACGCACACACGCACACACGCACACACGCACACACGCACACACGCACACACGCACACACGCACACACGCACACACGCACACACGCACACACGCACACACGCACACACGCACACACGCACACACGCACACATGCACACATGCACACATGCACACACCCACGTGCGCACATGCACGCTAACACATGCGCACACACTAACACACACATCGTCGTCAGAACACACATGCACACAAATGTGCACACACCCACGAGCACACGTGCACATGCATACAATCCCACACAAACACAGGCAGACTTGCACACATGCGCCACATACATTAATCCATCACCAATAAACTGGTTGCTTGGACCCAACGACCTTCTTACTCGCCTGTCCACCCAACGTTCTGCCCATCCTCCCGCCTGCCCGCCTGCATGTCTGCCACCCGCCTACTGCCCACCCATCTGTCAGCCTGTCTGCCTGCTTGTGTGCATGCCTGCGGGCCTGCATGTGCACCTGCGCCCATGCACCTGTTATGCCCCCATGGCACGTATATGCAGCCTAGCTAGTTGAGTGTCTCTTTGCACGCGCACATGGGTGGCTACATGGGCATTTGCCTGTGTCTTGGGCTGGGGGGTTGGGCTGATTAGTTCAAGAGTGGGCGGGAAGACGGTGGTATAATTGGGTGGGTAGGGACGGAGTGGATGGATGATTGGGGGGGCTGGATGCGGGTGGGACTCAAGTTCGTGTAAAGTCCAAAGTTGCCTGTAGCATCAGCAAAAATAAGCGAGAAAGCAGCCTAAATTCAAGGAGCCTACTTGTTGTAACATGTGCCAAACTGCAATTAATGGTTGCAGGCTCACAAGCTGCCAGCTTCATAACGCAAATGGAATGAATTGCATGGTTACAGGACAAGCGTGTGGTTGGAAATCTTACAATGCCTGGCAACGTCTCTTTCATGTGCCCACTGAGAACCGCTGTTCAACACAGGAAGGCTTTGGCAAGCAACGAGCTTCGGCCAGGGCCTTCATTGCAAGGAAGCGTGTGTGAAGCAATAACGTCAGGATTTACAAGCAGAAACTATACCTAACTTTGCGACCTTCATGCAGTATGTCATGTGCATGGCTATGTAGTATGTGCCAACAATCACAACGAAAAAGTGCGAAATTGCAAAAATTGCCATGGAAGGGCAGGAGCCACGCACGCAGCAAATTAAAACGGTTCGTGAACCAATCTGTCGGGCATAAAGGCAGCAAAGTCTGGCCAGCAATAATGCAGTGCGATGCGAGAAAAACTCGGTAACTATGGGCAGGCAGGCGCAGCTCGTCCTCAGCAGTGCTATCTAACGTGACGGCGCCTTATTTCCGCGTGCACGGTGCCGAACATGGCACTGGCCTGATTCCAGTTGCAGCAACGCCAGATGCCTTCCCGTCATAGAGCAGAGGCTTCACGTACGTCGACATCGTTGCCTACCAATCGTAATGCTTCCCGTGATAATGCACTCGCGTCCGAACAAAATGTCGAGAAAGCAAACAATCTACACGCGATAAAACTGGGCTGCTAGCTTTTCAGGACTGGTTTTACCATGCCTTAAAATTCCATTAGCTTACTTTTAAAACCATGGCTGACTAATTTTGGCTAATTTTCAGGTATTTGTGCCGCACCGCCCGCATGCATGGCCCGGGACGAGTCTCGAAGACGTAAGGGCATTACGTCGGAGTTTACGTACAGATCTGGAATAAAAAAACAGATCTGCATATACGCCTAGCCATCTGTATTTTTCGGGCCCTAACTTTTCAGATCTGTCAAAAGCTCTAATTATTAATTAGAAATGTTGCACGTGACACAATGTGGAAACTTTCTGCGCGATAAACTGCGATAAAGCCCTGGCTCGGAGGTGGAATCTGGACCGTCGACACGTGGCGTCTGTTGGCGTTCTTTCGGCGGAGCGGATCGAAATTCAAGGAGGCACTTTTTCCAGGTGTTTTGCGGAGCGTAGGCAGAAAAACAGAAGCTCAACGCTCTGCCGAGCTCAAGGCTGCACCATCCCACACAACTAGTTTTTCTGGATAATGAGTGGGATTCGAAGTCTTGTGTCGTTCACGTCGTAGCTTACGTGTTCACGAACGCTCTGCGAGGATGAGTGGGCCGACTAAATTTGCTCGCAGTGGCAACTTCGTGATGCGCCCCAGTGTCCTGCTGCTTGGCCTTTTCGTAGTGAGCTTGACACCAGCCGCATGGGCGCAGCAGGGGCGCAGTTTTACGGTCGGCAACACAACTGTGGAGTTTATCGGCAGGTCTGGCCAGTTCAGAGTGTGCGGCTCCTTGAACTGCAGTGGGGACAACTGGCTGCAAATTAAAATGAATAAGCTCGAAGAAGTGAGCTCCTCTGGAGCTAACGTTAACAACAAAGTGTCGTCTTTTGCTAGCCAGGATTACACTTGGTCAGAGCCTACCCTGGTGGAGGTTCCTACCACCGCGGGCCCGGTAAATGCAACTTTCGTCCAGTTTTCTGCCACTCTGCGCGTTGGCAGCAACAGCCCCTCGGCGCTCACGGCTGGGTTTACCTTCAAGACCTGGCTCTTCCATGATCTGGGCCTCGCCTCGAACGGGGAAGAAAGCGTGCTGGTTGAGAAAGGGGCGCTCAAGTTTACCACGGAAGTGACGGGCTGGCGTTTCCAGGCCCACGGCAACAAGCTGACCTTTAGTGTTGACGTCAAGTCCGGCAAGGATGGGGATCAGCCAACCGACGTGGGCAAGGTCAAGCAGACCCCCGCGACCAACGCGGGGAGCGCCAAGCAAACTCGGTACGAGCTCGGCAAGGGGGTCAATCTGCGAGCGCCAGAAAAGGCCCTGGTGGACGGGGAAGAACTGGAAGACATCGCCGCCTCTTATGCCGCCTCGGGGAACAGCTACATCTTCGTGTGGACGTTCCCGTCCTTTAACGACACCCTGGTGTTCGACCCCGTTATTTCGTTCGCAGAGGAGGAAAGCAGCCCATCCCCTCCGCCCCCTATAGTACCCTCCCCCCCCCCTCCCCTGGCATCATCTCCGCCACCTTCCACATCCCCGTCTCCTCCGCCGGCTCACTCCCCCGCTCCCCCACCCCTCGATGATCACGAGGATGACGAGCAGGAGGAGCGGAACCAGACGCTCCGTGTGAACGCCCGCCGCTGCGAGTTTGTCGGCCGGTCCGGCCAGCTCCGCTTGTGCGCGCGCGACGACTGCGGCCGCGGCGACTGGCTCCAGCTGCGCATGAACAAGCTCGTGGAGGTGGTCGCGGCAGGACAGGAGACGGGCAACGCGGTGCCCGCGTTTGCCTCCCAGGCTTTCACCTGGTCCAACCCGGCGCTTGTCCAGGTGCCCACCACCACCCCAGGGTCCTCTGTGGCCGCCACGTTCGTGACCTTTAATGCTACCCTCCGCGTGGGGAGCAATCGGCCAGGGGCGCCCAGGGCAGGCTTCACAGTCGACACGTGGCTGTTCCACGACGCCGCGGTCGTGTACAACGGGAACTCGACCGAAACTGTCGCGGTGCCCAAAGGCACGCTAAAGTTCACCGTGCGGATCACCAGCTGGCCGTTCCTGAACGCCACCAATCGGCTCCAGTTCAGCACCGAGGTAACCTCGGGGCGCACCAACGCGACGGATGGCGGGTTGCGGCGGTCCAACGTGACAAATGCTGGCAGTTCCCGCCAGACGCGCGTCGAGGTGGGTAGCGGGGTGTACCTGCGGGCACCCACGAGGGCGGTCGTAGATGGCGCGCTGGCGAATGTCACGGATGGGGTCACCGAGTCACCCATGGGGACGGGCATGACGGGGGGACTCGTCACGTGGACGTTCCCCTATTTCAACGGATCACTTCTGTTCGACCCTGTCATCTCGTTCGCAGAGGATGAGGCGGCATCGCCACCACCACCGCCAGCATTGTCTGCCTCGCCGCCACCAAAGTCCTCCTCGCCACCGCCACTCAAGTCCTCGCCACCACCAACAAACTCCTCGCCACCGCCCCCGGCCTCGGCCAACGACCGCACGTTCGCGGTGGCGGGCACGACGGTGGAGTTCGTGGGCCGGTCCGGCCAGGTGCGCGTGTGCGCGTCGCCAGGGTGCACGGGGACCACCTGGCTGCAGATCAAGATGAACCGGCTGCAGGAGCGGGACGCCAACGGGACAGCGACCAGCAACAAGGTCACGTCGTTCGCGAGCCAGGACTTCACTTGGTCGCTCCCTGAGCTCGTCCAGGTGGGCGAGCCGCCTAACGTGGTCAACGCGACGCGCGTGGTCTACAGCGCGATGCTCAAGGTGGGGTCCAACAGCCCCTCAGCCCCTGAGGCCGGGTTTGCGTTCGGGACGTGGCTGTACCATGAGGACGGGTACGTCAAGAACGGGAACGAAACGGTCTTTGTGCCCAAGGGGGCTCTGAAATTCACCGCGCTGTTCACCGATTGGCCGTTCGCGGCGCGGGGGAGCTGGCTCCAGTTTGGCCTGACGGTGAAGTCGGGTCGGGAGGATGCGGATCCCACTCTCTCCCAGGTGGCCTCCCAGGGAGGGACCGCCGAGCAGGTGGAGTATCAGATGGGCACAGGGATCTATCTTAGGATGCCGATCCAGGCGGCAGTTGATGGGAATCTCGTGGATGTGGACACAGACCTCACAGCAACGACCTCAGGTTATGAGCTGGATTGGCTTTTCCCTTACTTTGATGATGGGTTGTTGTATGACCCGGTCATTTCGTTTACTTCTGCGGCCGGGTCACCGGCGCCCCCGCCACCATCTAGCAGTGCTAAGGACCTTGTTCTGCCGGGGATGTTATGCTGGCTTGCTGGCATGGTGGCGTTGATGCTCTGGTAATTGTCAAGTTTGATCACACCTCTGGTGTGGGAACGCGCCAATATGCTTTGGGAATTGGTGGTTGGATTCCGAAATTTTGTTGGTCAGGGTTGCCATATCACCAGACATTTGACGGCGCTTGAAAGCAGTGGCTTAGTCGAAGTAGTGATAGTTCCAATGGCCGATGTACTTACCCCATCACACATGGAGTTTTGTCTCGTTGGTAGAATTATCGAAGTGGGCTGATAGAACCAGCTTTTCAGTGAGGCGGAAGTTACAAGTAAGTAAGTACGTACTCGCGTGGCATGCGCAGAGGCTGGCATGCCGCAGAGTGCTGTGCATATCTCATTCAGTGTTTTTTTTAGTGGCGATATGCCGCCAAATGTGGCGGTGTGGCACTTTTTTTGGCAAAATGTGGCGGTGCCACCCACTTTGACAGGGCACCCAAGAAGCCACAATTTGGCCGTGCTGTTCTACTTTATAGTTTCGTTTCGCCACAGGGTGGCCGTGCTTGAAGTTCACTCTAGTACAGGTTACGCCACAATTGGCGGTGTCAGCCGGTCTTCCGGCCGGCGTTCCGCCACAAGCCTCCCTAGTACTAGAACTACTATGAGTACTACTATGACTGACTGACTTCAGTACTGACTGCATAGTGCATGTACGTAGAGCCCGGCCAAGTGCCAAGTGGCAAGTGGCCCGCTGCCAGAGACCAGAGTGCACTGTGCAGACTGCAGCTTGTGTGCATTTTCACTTTTCAGGCTTCAGCTGGCTGGCGGCCTGGCGGCTGGCGCCTCAGTCACTCGCCAGCCATACTGTACAGTACTGTACCTACTGCATTTACTAATGTGTTTCGACTTTCGGCACTACAGTACAGTAATCGTTTTGTTAAGCAGTGGCTGTAGTAGTATTCGTTGTTGTTAATTTACCAAGTAAGATCTTACGCCCGGCGCCGATGCCTGAGACGGAGACGCTCGCCCGCCTTGTGTACAGGCATTCACGCCTTAACCCGTGTTTTTTTAATTAGAACGCGATATATCGCGTTGTAAGCTTTTTTTAGAACGCGTATAGCACCTAAGGAAAATTTTTTTTCATGGTCATGTATATACTTTCCTGAAAGCCCATAAATCAAAGGATTTTTTGAGCTACTCAGACCTACAAAATGCTTATTCATTAGAGAGATACACTGGTTTGAATACAGGGGGGTCTGACCATGACCGCGATTTCTTGACCCTAGGTCACAAGTCATGTGCTTATTCACAAATGGTTCATGAAAAAAATCTGGCTTCTTGCACGAGCTATGGGCAACATATGCAGGCTCTGTGAAACAAAACTCAGGCCCATTGGGCCACTGGAGCTATTTTTCATTAGCATCACAATTACAACGCAGTACAACGCAGTGGGAAACATGAGAGCCCTTGACAACATTACGCAACGACCCGAGCCCCATAAACGGGGCCATAGTGAGCTTGGAGGGTCAAAACGTTGAAAATAGGTGTTGTATAAGTTATACTGCATCAAACATGCATCAAACATCATGACTGGATGACCTAATATGACTGAATCAGGCAGCCATAGCCAAAGCATCATCCACTCTCACAACGTGTTGAGCACATGCCTCGTGGGAATGGAGGTGCTGGGTTTTCATTCCATAACGCGTGCAATACTGAAAGAAAGAGGCACGTGTAATGCAAGGCTTGGATAGGTTGAGTGATCCATGAGCTTACATGCAGGCAAAGATGACGCTGGAATGCATGCTAGCAAATGGTGGCAAGATGCTAACAACACATGATTATACACCATGATTATGGGCACCCAGCTGATCTTCTTGCACAATCAACGCAGTATAAACCATCAACATCCAATCCTCACGATATATGCACGGCTTGACGACGTATACAGCACCTAAATACTGCACAACTGCAACCTGCTATGGCTGACATGCAAGCAACGTCGAGTAGGATGGCGGTCTTAGAGAGGCTGGGCAGAGGTCGGTAGAAATAAGTGGAAAACTGGCAGAAACTAGGTAGAAACACGATATACTTACGCCTGCAAGCACTATTGAGCCGGTGGCAGAGGCCATTTCCAGGAAAATATAGCATACCGTAGCAATAGCCACGGTCACGCCTTACGCTATTTGCAGGCACCATCATGCCCGGAGCTACCCGATAAAAGTCTGCACAAATCTCGGTTTAGCCGAGAGTCCGGGCGTTCGGAATGAATAAACATGTGTTAAGAAGTCGAAACACCATGGAAATACCAAGCATGGTGCCGCAGCAGACCCGAGTCTTGACGTAATAATATGTATGCCGGTTTCCAGGGTTTCCGCATGAAAGTTGGGTGAGAAACTGGAAAAAACTACGTTTCCTTTGCCCCAGTACCTCAACAAACTCGTAGAAACCTAATTATCAACCTTTGAACGCATCATCATGGTCGTGCTACCCAACAGCCACTGAAATTCGCGCGAAAACTGGCGAGATCTACCTGCCGCCATCGCCGTCGTCTTCACCTTCGTCCCGCGAAAATGCCTGATTTCAGTGGTACATATTTGTTTGCAGCTGTCACAAAAAAAATACCAAAAATACCAGGATTTTTTCTTGAATTCTATGAGATGTTTCTGACCTATCTTGAAAGTTTCAGACCAAAAATCGCATGTTTAATAGGTTTGCCACGTGTCAGATTACAACGCGATACATCGCGTTCTAACCCTACAACGCGATGTATCGCGTTGTAAAAAAACACGGGTTAAGTTGGGTTCGTGGTTTTTGGTCAACCCAACTTGAGGCGTGAACCCAACTTAAGGCGTGAATGATTATACTAAATTCTACTAGTTTGAACTTAAGATAATTAAACATACTTTTCTGAACTACTTTGAACTCGGAATGCCAGTACGGCGCCGCGCCGCGCTGACCCCGCTGCCGGTAGGGTCATTTGCTGCACCAAAAGCCAGCCCGCCACACGTGGCCGTGCCAAGCCCAATTTTAATTGGCTTAAAGCCACACATTGGCCGAGTAAACTGAAGTTTTCATAGTTCTAAACGCCACAAGTGGCCTAGCGCCACTAGTAACGAAAACCTTAAAAAAAACACTGATCTCATTATATAGTAATTACACTCTAGTTAAAAACAAATATATCGTCATGCAGCATCATGCTCCAACCCGGCCTAGCTGGCAGCATTAGATGGGGGTATTAATTAATAAATTAAACACGTGCTCCCTAATTTGGGGCTCAGCCATGCACGGAGCACCAGAGTGCTTTTAATCCCCGAATGTGCACAACGGGAAGTGGGCAGAGACCCCCCCCCTTCCCTCATACCTCAGGCATGCCGGCCACCCACAAGTCTGTGGGGGCTCCGCGTGTGACCGCGTATGGCATTCGGCATAGCGATTTGGGCCGTGGCCCTTGCCCACAACCCTGTAATTCTAGGACCTAGATAGCTTATTCCATCCCATGTTCCCCTCCCACTGAGGACTTATGCTCACGTGACGCAGTCACGTGTCTATTAACTAATTAATGCCGGCCACATGGGGGTGCACGTACAATTGGCCGGACCCGTCCAAACGATCTGGCATGCCCTGTGGGTGCAATATGACCCGTGTGGTACCTTGCATTACTATTCTGATTTGGCACGCCGCAAAGGTGAAAACCATTTGCGTTCAGTGCTGGTCCGCGTAAAACGCGATCTGCAAATGAATCCAGGCCGGAATCGAACTGGGGACCTCTCTCACCAAGTTTTGCTGACTATAGGACGGACGTCTCCGGATCCTAAGGCATCGCCAACTGACACCTACAGTCATCCGCAAAAGTTCTCCTTTCCGGGGAAGTGATGCAAGCCTGTCGGATTTGGTACTAGATAAATCATTCGAGATCTGTGTGTGTAGGAGTACTACACACGTGTCCATAGCTCGAGACTTGTTGACGTGAGCAAACAGGCAGTGCTAGTGTGCTAGGCGAGGTGCCCACATAGCTTGGCTGGCGGCCGGATACCTAGCTACTTTTGGCTACGTACTGGTTTTAAGGGGACGGGACATGCCCGAATTTTTTGGCGCCAAAAAATTCGCGCCGGTACCGAAGGTCATAAATTTCACGTGCACGGTGCGCGCACCCCTTGCAGAAGTGGCCATGGCGACTGCGTTCAGGCGAAACTACCACCCTAGGGCAGGCGAAATGCAAAAATTTTACTCGAATCTAAAAGACGATGAGTTTATGATGTTAGTTTGTGGCGGAAATCAGCTGGTTTACAATATCGCTGTTGTTTTTTTATGCCATCGGCATGGGGGGTAATCTGAATTTTTTGGTCGCGCGGAATAAAATAGAATTCATGATAGCGGCAGTAAAATCGCGGTTTTTAGGGTTGTTTTGACCGTGAAGCAGGCGTTAATACCCTTTGCATCGAATTCTAAACCGAGCTGGTGCTTTTTGCCAGATTTTCGGCCATTATCGGTAAGTAATTGTTCAGACCTGCGCAGTGCGTGTCTGACCTGTCCATGGAAGAACGGCGGTTGTTGCGCGCCTGGGCGAGGGATTTACGAGAGCGAGGTACAGGTTTGTCGCGAATGTTATCTGCTATCAGTGCTTTCTTCTATGAGCTCATCGTTCGAGGTTTTTTGCGTTCTTTTTGGGCCGTTTCCGCCAGCTATCTCGCCGTCGCTTGCCGTTGTGTTGTCGAATACCTGGCAGCTTTAGATTGTTTTCGTTGATGTCGTGATCAGGGCCGCTTCAGTCGCAGCCTATAGCTCTTCGGGAAGGTATAAGGCATTTCATAAAACGTGTTCCGGCAAGGATGTTGTGCGTATGGACGCTTCTTGTTGTGTGAGAGTGACGCACCCTCTCTTCGCAGCGGCATCACAGCGCTCATGCGCTGAAGGGCCGCCAATAGTTTCTTTGAATTTTATCGTGCAGGGATGGAAGTGTTTTAGTGATGATGATGTTGGAGATATTGCATTTGTGTGACTGCATGTAGATAGCTGTCACCAATGGTTGTTTGAGCTTTCCTTTGTTATGATGATGTGACAAGACTACAATGTGCTGAGCCAACCATGGTTGACATGCATGACTGCATGCAAGCTATATATACCATGTTCCTACTTGGTTCCTTGCCCTCCATAGTCCCAGTTTGTCATCCATGCCGGGGAGGACAGTTTAGGAGGTGTTGTTGAGTTGATTAGCTTGGTTGTCATCAACCTTACACTCTAACCTAGGAGAAACATAGGAAATGCTGCTTAGGCATATTAGGGCTACCATCGTCAAGGCTATGAACATATTTACAAGGCTGGCCATGCTGGAGGGATGATGAAGACATATGAGGTGCGTGGCCACCCCTTCGTACATTGTAAACATACTCAGCATGGTTTTGGTGCATGTTGGATGGCATACGAAGTGGCACTGTGGGGTTACTAACTTACTGAGTGGTCCTTAGCGCCTTGTCAGGTGGTCATATAGGAAACCCATCAACTTGAGTAGTTCTTGTCACAATGACCCCCCACGTTGAGCATGCGTTGCCGTCAGCGTGCAAGAGTTAATTATGTGTGCTTTGGTCAGTTTGCAGATGTCCTTGATGAAGAAGGAGGTGCTAGTGTGGCTGAATGGTTACTCTAATTTCCTTGTAGAGTCTACATGGGTGGCCGTCTTGGAATGGTTGTAACTTGGGCAGTTCTTGTCAGAATGGCGTCAAACCTTGAACATAGGAGGTACCGTATGTGCAGAGGTTGGCAGCATGTGGTTTGGCCAGTTTTTGCATGGTTTGGATGGATAAAGGGGTGTTTATGGTGTAAGATACACTAAGAAACCTCCCTTAGCTTCGTCACAGGTGGCTACCTAGGAAATCCATCAACTAGAGCTGCGCTCGTCAGAATGACCTGAAAATTTGGGGCTGCATGTCCCCCCACCTGTAATATTTGGGAATATATGGTGGAGCATGATATGATGTGTTTATGATTTGATTTTTTTTTTTTGGATTAAAAAAGTACCTGTTTTGCGGGAAATCCATCAACGTGAGTAAACATTCTTATTTCTTGGTCCCAATTAGGTAGAATTTCTCAAAAGTGGGGGAACTATGCGGGAATATATGATTTGGTCCCAATATGTTTGCCCATTGTCCTAGGGAAAATGTGACTAAAATAGCGTCTTTTTCTATTTTTAGCGCGTTACCGGTGTATGGTGGGGGCTAGTACCCCCCCCAAGTGGCTGGAAAATTTTTTTTTAATCATATTTATGGTCCCCAATCATCATTGGATTTTTTGCACATGCATAGGTATGGTTTCCAGAAAAGTGCCCTTTAGGCATGTCCCCTCCATATATGAGCATGCAGTTAGGCTCGAAACACACGCCCTGATCAAGCATGCTGTTTCCGGCCCCACCGTCTAGGTCATCTAGTCGCTCTACACGTAAGCCAGCCATAATTTTAATGCACAAGGATACACATTTCCATCACCATTCATCTTCGTCATCCTGAACGACTCGAACACGCGGACAAGATAACGGCAGGCTCGAGCTACCATGGTCCGGACTTCTCCCGATTTCTGGCCTGCGCTGGTTGTCTCCTTGATATGAGCATGCATGGCTACGGTCGATCTGTACCCTGAGTTGGTGTGGCCAGCACAATGACTCTAGCTAGTAGATTGCCCATGCAGGTCGCATTGCGCAGACCGCATGGGCGTGACTACAATATCAAAGAGACAACCAGCGCAGGCCAGAAATCGGACAATATGGCTTGTCTAGCCGCTGTCGGGATCGTCCACAGCTGGTTGTTGACTGTCAGGTCCCCGCCCCTCCGCATAACACCCACGGGACAAGGCGGCTCCCCTACCAGTCCTGCTCACCTTCCCCTCCCCTGAGGACAAGCAGCGGTTCTCTCATCGCAAGAGGTTGCACGACCTCACCTGGACGCTGGACGACGACCTGACCCCCGCTCAGCAGCAGCAGCGACGCGACCTGTGGCCTGAATACCTCCGCCACATGAAGCAGGATCGACCCCCAGAAGGTGTATACTGGAGGGTCGGGGACCTGATGATCAACCATGCACTAGATGTGGTCGCCCCGGCCCTGCGGGCTAGAATAGCCCTAGCTTGTAATCATTGGTAGTCACTGCCGCCATGGCGGCCATGCCTAGCTATGTTTGCCTAGCCGTGCATGCCACCACCACCATACCTAGTCACGTGCCCCGCTAACGCACGGTACACAGTACCAGCCATAGCCTTAGCTTAGCCCTTGTACAGCCATGCTGTAGACGTCCTGGCTATGATCAGATTACTTGCCCATGCGCTCCTTGTTATCAGATATGCTCACATGGGTCTTATTTATATATCACATGCATGGGCCCACAGAACTTGCCGGATCGTCTATCGTGTCCGATTGCTGCTGTGGCATGCCTCTGGCATGCATGAAGGAGATGAAGGGGGTCTCTGCCCTTTCTTCATCTTGAGAACATTAATTAATTAATTAATTAATTAATTAAGTAAGTAAGTAAGTAAGTATTAAAGTAAGTAATAAGCACGTGACTGCGTCACGTGGGTGCATGCCAATGGCAATACAGAGTAAAGGAACCTTCAACCCTATATACACAGCGAGAAGGAGGGAGGGCGCCCTAGCTTCTCTCACTGCCGCAAGTGGGCAGGCCACAGAGCGCTCTCTCCACAGCATGGTGCATGCCGGGGCGCAACACTGTGGGTGCAATACAACTAGTGCAATACCATATTCTGATCACCATATGTACGGTAGGCTGACGCGTTGTGCACATGCATACAGGGATTAAAAGCACTCCGGTGCTCCGTGTCTCCCCAAGAAGGGGAGCACGAGTATAATTAATTAATTAATTAATAACACCTTGGACTTCTTGGGGTCTTGTTTGTGGCGGAGGTACTCAGGTCACAGCTGTCGCGTCACTGCTACTGCCGGAGCGGCGGGCCTCAGACCTGTCGCGCCATCCATGCGGGAGGTCGGGCAAGTTCAATTCTTGTGTCGAGAGAGGAACAAGTTCCGCTTATCCTCCAATCTAGCTCGATCTGGACATGGAGCTGAAGGTGAGCAGGACTGGTGGGGGCCGGTGTCGCCTTGTCCCGTGAGTGGCCGGGGAAGGCGGTGCCCACGCAGCTCGAGCTTTCACTCACGATCGAGGTACGCCAGTTCGGGTAACTGAGCTTGCTCCTTAGCTCTTCCTCAAGTGAGGTTGTCATGTCTCCCCTGTCGCCGGCTGCATGGCGGTGAAGCGACGCAGCACCACCGTCTGCATGCATGTATGTTGGCGGCGGGCGTGGTCGGTGTCCTCGCGTTCTTAGAGTTCTGCTCGGCGGTGGGCTTCCATCTCCTGCTGTAGCATCGTGGCAGTGGTGTCCGTGGTCCAGGCCGGTGCGTTGGCACTGACAGACGGCGCAGTATAGGTCCGCGTAGGACCGAGTAATCATCCATGCTCAAGTCATCCCGCTGCATGAGATTCCGGCGGGCCTTCGATCAGCACCAGCAGTTTGGACGTCCTCTTTGCGGCGGAATTCCACCAGGACGGGGGCGGTGGGGTCGCCGAGCCAGCATGCCTGCATGGCGGCTGACGATGCCCCTGGGCTGGCGGCCACGCTGAGCTAGCTTCCCCAGGAAAGTGTCGCCCCGGAGGTAGGTGCGTCCAGGTGTGCATCGTTGACGTTACACTACAATACGGTTCGTAGGAGACGCGAAATGAGTGAGAATGTTACCCGAGCGGTAACGAGGATTCGCACCGTCGATTTTAACATATGTTTCTTTTTTTGCGCCATTTGGCGAGCATCGACTGGAGCCTGAACCTAGCGGGGGGAATCGTGCGGGGGAATCTTGCGGGGGAATCTTGCGGGGAAAAATTCCGAACGTGAGTTTAGCGAAGTCCTACTACATTTTGCTTGGTACACGGTACTACAGTTTCGTCATTGAAAATTTTCTGTAGTTGCGTTGGTGTTTCGTACGTTCCGCTGAAATTTTCGTGTTCCGAACGGCGCCCAGATCACAATTTGATCTGGGCACGGTGCCCAGATCACAATTTGATCCGGGCGCAAAATGATTGGCTGTACGGTACGAACCAAAAACGAAATTTTAGTATCTAAGTTCCGCCGCGCTTGCTGAATTTGCCCCGGAAGCCCGGGGGCACTTTCCCCGCTGAAAAAGGTGTCCGCGGAAGCGTATTGTAGTGAATTCGGGGGGATGCCACGTACCACTATACTGCACGGAGCGAATGGGTTCGTGCATAGCATCCAGTACGCGCTGGCCTGACTGCTGTTTCGATTTCGTCGATGAGCTCCGGGTAGGTCGGGTTCTGAAGCGGTGCAGCATATGTGGTCTTGGCAGGGTTTATGGAGGCGGCCTGGTTGGTTGCAGTCCCCAATCTCGCACCTTTTCTCGGCAGCCAGTTTCAGGATGGTGAATGGCGGCACTCTAGGGGCAGACGCATGATGACCTATATGGCTTCATCAGTAAGTTGGTGCACGGGGCCGCGGACGCTTGCATGTGATTGTTGCATGGAATGAATCGTATCAGTTCCGCCATATATCTAATATCGAGCTGAAAAAGATCGATATTTGCTGCGCAGGGCGGTGCCGATATATCTTCAGACATCTTCAGCGAGAGCTGCAGAAAATCATATTAGCGTCGGTTCGCCATCAAAAAGACGAGACTATTGCATGCAACCAACTCGATAAGTGAAATTTCATGGCCGGAGTCGAAAGTAATGAGCGTTCTCGGAGCTACCGTTTTCCCACCATTTTTCCGCGAGCCGGCCGCGAGCGGGCCTTCGCTTCGGCGAAGCACGTGCACATGCAAGCCTGCCTACTATATCTTATCCATGTTTGACAAGTCACATCAGTCCGGCGCCGCGCCTTGCACACCCCGGTAATTCCCCGCGAAAGTTGACGAAATTCGGTGCGCGCGTGCAATGTTGACTGAAATTCGGTGTGCACGGCTATGGTGACGCGAAAATTTATTGCGAGCTGATTACGCAACCATTTTGGACGTTATTTCGCTTGTTCGGACGTTGATTACATAAGGAAAAGTATCGTACATTAAAAAACCTGAAAAACAGTTTCTTTTTTTTCTGCAGCGAGGGCACGTGGGCAGCAGGCGGGCGTTTTGCACACCAACCGGCCCGACCCGTGTGTGTGCAAGGTAAAACACAGACAGGAAAAACATGCTCTCGGCTGTCATGAACACATTCTACCAGTTCCTAACATCATTTCAAAGAAACCCAGCGATGGATTTCCCTTAATTTTGCGTTTCCGATTTTTACGCCCCTTCCGCGAAAAAGTGAGAATTATAGGAGCGCTGACAGGGGCAACACTGCATGTCGTGCTTTTAATCGCTTTTACGTCTTTTCTTGCAGCTATATGACTTCCCTTGGGCGCAGCAACATCGCCCGGTGTTTATCCTGCGGGCGGGGCTTGCTGGCCCCGTCCGGAGTGTGCTCGGGGTGCGGGAAAAACCACAGCTACTGGTTTATAACGTCGACAACCCCCCATTTTCTGGTCATTAACCGGCGTATTCTTGTGGTTTAAGCTTCCGGCGACGGGCGAAAAGAGCTCTTACCATGACGGCATGCTCTGGGGAGGCGTTCCGAGAAGGACTGGGGCGGGCAGGCAAATTTACACGCGACAGTGCCCGCACGTCGCCTGCGCACCCCGGCGTACAAGGCAAAGCGCAGTGTTTCCCTCCTGGACGGCCCATCGCTGCCTTTGCCGGGCGGCATGTTGGGGAGGCGGCTCCTTCTTCCTTTCTTACCGCCCGTTTCATAGTTCATACCCCGTGAGTTTCCCAACGGAGGCGTGTTAATGATGAGCGGCTGCATGCATGAATGAACGGGTGTATGAATGAGGGAGGGGGGGAGGGAGGGAGGGAGGGAGGGAGGGAGGGAGGGAGGGAGGGAGGAGGGAGGGAGGGAGGGAGGGAGGGAGGGAGGGAGGGAGGAGGGAGGGAGGGAGGGAGGGAGGGAGGGAGGGAGGGAGGGAGGGAGGGAGGGAGGGAGGGAGGGAGGGAGGGAGGGAGGGAGGGAGGGAGGGAGGAGGGAGGGAGGGAGGGAGGGAGGGAGGGAGGAGGGAGGGAGGAGGAGGAGGGAGGGAGGGAGGGAGGGAGGAGGGAGGGAGGGAGGGAGGGAGGGAGGGAGGGAGGGAGGGAGGGAGGGAGGGAGGGAGGGAGGGAGGGAGGGAGGGAGGGAGGGAGGGAGGAGGGAGGGAGGGAGGAGGGAGGGAGGGAGGGAGGGAGGGAGGGAGGGAGGGAGGGAGGGAGGGAGGGAGGGAGGAGGGAGGGAGGGAGGGAGGGAGGGAGGGAGGGAGGGAGGGAGGGAGGAGGGGGAGGAGGGAGGGAGGGAGGGAGGGAGGGAGGGAGGAGGGAGGGAGGGAGGAGGAGAGGGAGGGAGGGAGGGAGGGAGGGAGGAGGAGGGAGGGAGGGAGGGAGGGAGGGAGGGAGGGAGGGAGGGAGGGAGGGAGGGAGGGGGAGGGAGGGAGGGAGGGAGGGAGGGAGGAGGAGGGAGGGAGGGAGGAGGGAGGGAGGGAGGGAGGGAGGGAGGGAGGGAGGGAGGAGGGAGGGAGGGAGGGAGGAGGGAGGGAGGGAGGGAGGGAGGGAGGGAGGGAGGGAGGGAGGGAGGGAGGGAGGGAGGGAGGGAGGGAGGGTATGACTGCGTGCGTGCGTGCGTGCGTGCGTGCGTGCGTGCGTGCGTGCGTGTGTGCGTGCCTACGTGTATGCATGGGTGGGTGGATACATGTGTACGTGGGTGTGGGTGGGTGGGTGGGTAAGGGATCGACGTGTGTGTGTGTATGTGTGTGTGTGTGTGCTTCTCTCCTTAGGCGTTGGAGCACACGCATGCACTGGAGGAAGGGGGTGATGAAAACCCAGACCAACTGTCGCACCCTTGGTCCCCTCCACCTTCACCAAGCGTAAGGCCAAGCGTGCCATGGGGGTAGGGTAGCTGACGCAAGTCACCAACGTCAGGGTGCTCACCAGGCTGGTGGATGAGAAGATGGGGGGCAGGCCCCTGTCAGATGCAGAGAAGAAGAAAAGGAAAAGGATGCAGGGCCGTGAGAACGTGCCCCCGGGTGTGGCATTAGCCACTATATAGCTAGCTAGCTGGCTAGAGCTGTGTTATTAATGCATTGTACTATAGGCATGTGCCCCCAAGTATGCCTTCCTGCATTGTAAATATGATGCATAATGTAATGATGTGTTGTTTGGAACCTTCTGTACACCAAGGTGGAATGATTGCCATGAAACCCTTGGAAGAACAATAGAAAGCTGCTTTTTCTGTGGTATTTATGCTAGCATCTGTCACCAATTTGTTATCCAACCAGCCTGAAGCTTTGTGGGCAGGCTGCATGGGATGTGTTTCGAACATGTGCCAAGTTCCAGGCCCAACTGAGTTCATTTGATGTCATTATATATGCAAATGTGTGATGAAACCCTTGGAAAACCCTGAAAAACTGCATTTTTGTGGTGTTTATGCTAGCATCTGTCACCAATTTGTCATCCAACCAGCCTGAAACTTTGTGGGCATGCTGCATGGGATGTGTTTAGAACATATGCAAAGTTCCACGCCCAACTGAGTTCATTTGGTGTCATTATATATGCATATGTGTGATGAAACCCTTGGAAAACCCTGAAAAACTGCATTTTGGGGGTATTTATGCTAGCATCTGTCACCATTTTGTGATCCAACCAGCCTGAAACTTTGTGGGCATGCTGCATGGGATGTGTTTATAACATGTGCAAAGTTCCAGGCCCAACTGAGTTCATTTGATGTCATTATATACGCATACATGCCAGAAAGTGCTGAAAATTCGGTATTTTTATGCTAGCAAATGTCACCATGTTACCATGCTGCCGACTCCCAAAAAATTATTTGACCACATGCCACCATAAGATATCTGATTAGGCACCTTGGTGCCAAATTTGAGGCCAAACTAATCATTAGCCTATCCTAGAATAATTTTCAGGGTGGAAAAATGGCTTTTTGGAATGATGTGGTGGTAATTCATGATGACGGAACATATATTAGTGGAGTTGAAAATGCGTGGCATTGTACGTCCAGTCGGCTGACAACCCAGGACAACCTTTTGTGGCTAACGTTCAGAGGGAAGACCTAGATCGCAGTCTAGCTCAATACAAAATTGTGCAACCAGAGCATTTGTGTACACGTTCTCAGCGCACAGCCAGGAGCCACACAGTTGTAAGCATTAATTAATTAATTCAAAATTCTAAATTAGGAACATAACTCCGTTGGGAGTATATGTAGCACATGTTGGGAGACGTCCGTCCTATAGTCAGCAAAATTGGTGCGAGAGGTCCCCAGTTCGATTCCGGTCGGATTCATTTGCAGATCGCGTTTTTCCGCGTTTTCCGCGGCCGGGCACTGAACGCAAATGGTTTTCACCTTTGCGGAGTGTCTGATCAGAATATGTAGCACATATCCCAGAGAAGGGGCATATGCGGGCTACTATGCATTCTAAGCTACTTCCTGCAAGGGTGGCAATGTAAACGACACTTGCTCTAGGTGTACCAAGGGCGGGCACCTCGGCACCCCCCAGAGTCTCAAGCTCAACCCAACTAAGGGGAGCCTGTCATGGGGGGGGAAGATCATCATATGGATATACAAGAGCTATAGTGTGGCATCTCAGCAGAGAGCAGCTCTCTGCATGGGCACAGCATAACTAGATAAAGCTAGGCATCATCTGGAGTGTGGCACATCAGAGGCACACATGTGCATGGCTCAATAATGCTCGTGAATCAGCTGGTATAGTGCCTAGCTGTAGGAGGCGTACATGTACATGGCCACGGTCTATCTATTCTACACTACTACTGCTGTATTCCCCTAAGCTGGGGCGTCTGGATCGAGTCGCTGGGGCCGCGGGGGTCGCATGCCAGGGCTTGTGGCCGACGTAGATGGTCGCCCCCTTCCAGTACACCGGCTGCCCCGCCTCGGGTCTACCGGAGCTGGAGGTAGGTCGACCATGTAGCTCCCGTCGCCGTTGTTGCTGCGCCAGGGTCAAGTCGTCGGCAAGGGTGAAGTGAGTCTTCTCGAGCCGCTTGCGGCGTCTGAGAAAAGAAATCTTGTCCGCCGGGTTCTTAAAGGTGAGAAGGAGCAGGGGCGCCCCTGCCTTACCCCGCGCGCGGGGAAGGCGGTGGGCGACCAGCTCGATCTCACCAGTATAAGGCCCATGCGACCAAGAATTTCTCTCTCAAACGCACGTGCAAGCTTCTCGGAATTCTCACCTTCCTCCATGTTGAAGTGCTTGACGATGACGTCGAGGCTGCGCTTGGCGAGCTCGGCCTCCTCGCGGAGGTCGAGCGTCTGCTGCTGGAGTTATAAGCATCACTGCTGCACTGATTTCTCTCCGGCCCCACATGTGTTACAAGCACCACTGCTGCAATGTCTCCCCCCCCTTGTTGTAAGCACCACTGCTGCAAATTCTGTCCCCCATTCGTAATCACCCTCATTGGAAAAACATCTGCATCAACAAGCCATTCCCGCTGAACATTGTCCCTGGCACGGACACATCGGCATGTAAAAAATCATGCTGCTGTCCACAGGAACTGTGAAGTCATCCCATAGTGGGTCGCGCACCAACGCATAAGGCATTCAGTGTGTGGCCGGCCCCAGCTAGAAGGGCCAACAACACACCTGGTGTCGCCTATTCCACACCTCGCTGCTTGATGGCCTGACAGTCTCTTACTACCCACATTTGCAATTAAGGTGACATGTCCACCTGTCCCCCGGGAAGCTCCTAGCGACATACCAAGAAGACAACCAGCGCAGGCCAGAGGGAGAATCCGGACCATGGTAGCTCGAGCCTGCCGTTATCTTTTCCGCTTTTTCGAGTCGTTCAGGATGATGAATATGAATGGAGATGGAGATGTGTAGCTTTGTTCATTGAAATTATCAAGGAGACAACCAGCCCAGGCCTTGTTCATTGAAATTATCAAGGAGACAACCAGCCCAGGCCTTGTTCATTGAAATTATGGCTGGCTTACGTGAAGAGCGACTAGATGACCTAGACGGTGGGGCCGGAAACAGCTTGCTTGATCTGGGCGTGTTTTTCGAGCTCAACTGGCCGGGAGTGTCTAGTGGTGAGCACCATTGCTGTGATCGCTCTCTCACCATTTACGAGGAAATACCCGCATTTGAATGAAAAACCACTGAAAAGGTCTAGCTAGTCAGCCATTACTTTAGCCATGCCATGTTTCCAAACGTCCAAGAACTGCCCACGGTGCAAAGGCAAAAATCCGGAGGACATCACTTTCAAATGTGAGGCGTTAACCAAACGCCCACGTATCCCAGAAAACATCATGTTACTGCAGCGCCGTGACGATGTACATACGCTTTCAGACGACTACTCTAGTCCTTACACGACGTTGGACCGACATGCGTCCAGGAAAAGGTGTCTCACTAAATACTAGCAGCATAGTGGGAGGAGCTCGCAACTTTGGGTGCAATGCAGCCGACACGTATACGCTGGCGGAATGCTGGTAGAATGCTGGCGTATTGCAGGCATCGCTACTCCAGACCTTGGTCAAGGAAACTGTCCACCATGTCATTGACGACTGTGGACCAGGCTCGCATGTCGCAGTCAAAATGCGCCGCTGCGCACAGCAAAGACCATCATGAAGGGGAAAATAGAAACAGTGGAAGAATAAGCTGCGCAGGATGACACGAATGATTGCCAGACCAAAAAAGTATCATGAAGAAACGAGCATATTGCCACTGAGTGATTGCCAGGGGGGGAGGAGTGTCTGTTGAGGGGATTCCAACCGTTGCTTATGTGGCAGTGACAAACTGGGGCTTGACGACAACGCTGTGATTTGAGGGAATGCCACTGCAAATCCTCACACACATGCTCACCTACATACTCTGTCTCTGTAATGGCCAACAGCCATCAGGCAGGTGGGCTGGATTAAAGTGCTTCAGCTTATAAGAACACAGTGAAGGCAGGCAAATGGCCCACGCTTAATTCAGTTAGACTAGACAATTTATGCAGACAACATTACTTATACAACTTATGCGGAGCAAACACTGTGACTTGTCGTTGTGCCACTAGAGCAAACTACAGTAATGACTAAAATGCTATGAAAAAAAGTCAAAGTCTGCGTCATTAAAATAGAGATAAGAGAGACACTGCAGAGACATTAGACACTAGAGACGCTAGAAGTTCTAGAGGATATAGAGGAATTGGAGACACTATAGAGACATTAGACACTAGAGGCACTATTAAATACTAGAGCCATTAGAGGTATTAAGGACTCGGTAGAGATACGAGAGGCAATAGAGACAATTAAGGCCTCGTGGACACTAGCGGCATAGTTACCATCCACGCCTACGACCACCATATTCCCCTGATCGTCTGCCATTGCCGAATCCATAACTGTGTAGAGCATTCCCTCTCTTAGACACACGAGCTCCCGCGGTACAGATGGACCACACAGTGTGATAAAAAGATATCATTGAAGCAGCATACAAAAAGATATCTGGGGATGCATACCTGCGCGGTGAAGTGAGAAAGGGCACTTGCTGCTCAACAACAGATGAAAGGGTGGTCAGAAACTGGCAACATTCTCATTGCCCTCAGCGTTTCTGGGGAGTCATGCCCACGCCCTTGAAGCACTGACGTGTAGTTGTGGAACAAAGATTACAAGGGTGGTTAGAGCAAGCCAGAAATAGGTTAATGCTCATCGCCCGTAGCTTTTTTGGGGAGGTGCTCACCTAGCTGGACCAGGACCTCCGCACTCGATACCTGCAGGGTGGTCAGCGACACCACAGACGGGCACCGATCCGAGCAGACAGGTATGAAGCCCACCACGGTTAGTAGCGCTAGTGGGGTGGTTCGATGACGCTACTAATGCGGCCCACGCTAGTACTGTGGTCTGCAACAATATTGCGGTTAGCGGCAGTGTTGCGGATATCACCACAATTGCATATAGCGCTACTGTCGAGGTCAGCGCGACTATCGCACTTCGATTCGGCAAGTACTGCAGTATCCAATAGTAGATAGGAACCAATAGTCACTACCGCATCCACACCTGACAATGCTGCCCTCCACAATTGGACAGCAGACCTAGACCTCAAAGACAACACCAGCAATGTGCTCCCCCCCCCCCTATCCCCTGTGTCCCATGGGCCTAGCAGACAGCATAGGAGCTACTCATGCATCCACACCAAAAACAAAGAAAACAGTACACGGCACAATAACCCCGGCCCTGGTGGGAAACCAGTACCTCTCCCCACGCGCGCATCCTTGCCTTCCCTTCCTTGGTCATTTCCTACTCGCATCCTTTCCTAGTGCCATTTTTACTAGGCGCTTAACCATTCGTGACCTTGTCTGGCACACACCCTCCGTTCCTGGGCCACGATTGCAGGGAGAGGCGCGTGATGTATGTAAATACAGACAGCCTGCATAGCCCGGTCCTACCCAACATCAGAGATGGCACCCGGCGTAGCGTCCAGCATAGCATCGGGAATATCACAAGGAATAGCAACAGACATAGCCCCAGGCACAGCACAAGCTAGGACCTAGTTCTAAAATGAGTGGAATAAGCATGACTAGCGCATGCATGGTACCGCAATCATATATGCTATATTGATCTAGTAGTATAGTAACCATTCAAACAGACCGCCATCAGGATAAGTGATGGAAGAAAGCTGACACGACAGTCATGGACGTCGCAGCACCCTCATGACAGATCCACCGGCTAAGCACCAAGCAATCCTGATACAAAAATATTCATGACTACGGACTCATGGTGAAATTTCAACAACCATGGTGGCACGCCCTCTAATGGAGTACACCTCATGGTGCTGCCATCAAGCCATACATTACTATGGCCAGCGACGTATTACCTCCGACATTTGAAAACAACGACACGTGATTCATTGATTTTAAAAAAGCAAGGGAAACAAAAGCACAACCGAGGAGGAGGTCCAACAGGGATGCAAAGGCCCAGGCTCCTACCCGGCTGTACTCCAGGGAGTGCAGGATGGAGATGATCTTCTCGCGCACTTGCTCCTCAGAGAACAGGCGAGGCGGTGGCCGGCCTGCGCGCCCATCATTTTGCCACGTTCAACCATGAAGCAACGGGGAAACAATACCAATAATGTAACATGTCAAGTTCATGTCCTTATCTTTGTCGTTACTGGTAAACATATATCATTACCTCGTCCATAATGACAAGGATAGGAACACTAACATATGCCCTGTAAGTGCTTCAGGGACAACAGGTCCCAACCGGCATCAGACAAATGTCTTATTCAAAGGATAAGAATAATATGGGCGGGCAAGATCTAATCGCATTGGCATGTAACTACACACATACAAGTAGTACAGGCAGCAACCACATGGGTAGCACTTCTATTCGCTCAACCATGACCTCTACTACCTATACCATAAACCAGTAGTGCAGGCAGCAACCATATGGGTAGCACTTCTATTCGCTCAACCATGACCTCTACTACCTATACCATAAACTAGTAGTACAGGCAGCAACCACATGGGTAGCACTTCTATTCGCTCAACCATAACCTCTACAACCTATACCATAAACTAGTAGTACAGGCAGCGACCATATGGGTAGCACTTCTATTCGCTCAACCATGACCTCTACTACCTATACCATAAACTAGTAGTACAGGCAGCGACCATATGGGTAGCACTTCTATTCGCTCAACCATGACCTCTACTACCTATACCATAAACTAGAAGTACAGGCAGCTACCACATGGGTAGCACTTCTATTCGCTCAACCATGACCTCTACTACCTATACCATAAACTAGTAGTACAGGCAGCAACAACATGGGTAGCACTTCTATTCGCTCAACCATGACCTCTACTACCTATACCATAAACCAGTAGTACAGGCAGCTACCATATGGGTAGCACTTCTATTCGCTCAACCATGACCTCTACTACCTATACCATAAACTAGTAGTACAGGCAGCGACCATATGGGTAGCACTTCTATTCGCTCAACCATGACCTCTACTACCTATACCATAAACTAGTAGTACAGGCAGCAACAACATGGGTAGCACTTCTATTCGCTCAACCATGACCTCTACTACCTATACCATAAACTAGTAGTACAGGCAGCGACCATATGGGTAGCACTTCTATTCGCTCAACCATGACCTCTACTACCTATACCATAAACCAGTAGTACAGGCAGCAACAACATGGGTAGCACTTCTATTCGCTCAACCATGACCTCTACTACCTATACCATAAACTAGTAGTACAGGCAGCAACCATATGGGTAGCACTTCTATTCGCTCAACCATGACCTCTACTACCTATACCATAAACCAGTAGTACAGGCAGCGACCATATGGGTAGCACTTCTACCAGCTCACATTTGCCTCCGTGGAGTTCCAGTGCTGCTTATTGGAGAATTTGCCTCCATTCTCCGCTAACATGCTTTTCCAATTAATGCTGGGCTATTGTCTGGGCATCGTCCGAATAAAGAATCCCCTGCCGCCATGAAAATCTGCCACCAATCCCGTGATAGAATTCTAGTGATACCCATCGCAACCATTGGAATCATTGAGCAGCGGAACCCTTGCCCCGCCCAGCCCACCGCCATCATACTCAAAGCAGCGCGCGGTGCACCCCACTGAGGCTGCCTTGCACTTTCAGCATGTACAATCAATAGGAAGCTGGTAGCTATGTACCATCAATAGGAAGCCGGTAGCTATGTACAATCAATAGGAAGCCGGTAGCTGTGTACCATCAATAGGAAGCCGGTAGCTGTGTACAATCAATAGGAAGCCGGTAGCTATGTACAATCAATAGGAAGGCGGTAGCTGTGTACAATCAATAGGAAGCCGGTAGCTATGTACAATCAATAGGAAGGCGGTAGCTATGTACAATCAATAGGAAGCCTGTAGCTATGTACAATCAATAGGAAGCCAGTAGCTATGTACAATCAATAGGAAGCCGGTAGCTAGCATACCCATCGAGTCTTCCTGGCAGGATCCTATCGGGATGATGGAATTAATATTTGGCACGTGATGGGATGTGACGTGTGCATCGCTTCACGGCATAAATAAATGGGGCAGAAGAATTGTGTAGGGCTTTGCTGACATGGTCGAGGAAACCAACTAGACGCCAGGCGGACTAGACGCCAGGCTTGGGACGGACGGTAGAAGAATGTCGGGATTTAGTAAGGCGGTCGAGGAAACCAACGCACAGACCACGCTTGGGGCGATATGCTCGTGTCAGGATTTGATACCATGGTAAAAAGAACCGGACTACAAACCAGGCTTGGGCATTGGGATGGTAAAGTTGTGTCGGAATGCGCTGGCTGGGGAAACCGGACTAGAAAAGCAGGCTTAGGGATCGACATCCAATTTACGACAAGAGACTTGGAGACACGCACCTGCATCAGCGCTGCCACGCCCGCGCCCCCGCCCCCGCCCCCGCCCCCGCCCGCGCCCACGGCCCACCCTCTCGCCGGCCATGACAGGTGGTTGCCAGGCCGCCCCATGATGATCGTGGACACCCCGCCCGCGCTCCTCCCCCCCATACTCCTCCCCGGCCATCATCGCGCCGTCCCGCATCACGGCCGGACCGTCCCATGGCTCCTCATCATGCTCACCCCGGCCCCGTCCATTCCCCATCAAGTCATGCTCATACCCATCCCCCGCCACAGGCCCCCCCCGCTGGTACCCCTTCCCCATGACCGGCTGCCGTGGCTGGTGATGCACCTCCGGCTGGGACGCGGCCATCCGGTGGCCCTGCTGCCTGGCAATACGAGGCTGCGGCTGCGGCTGCAATGGCAGCGGCTGCGCGCGGGGCTGGCGGTACTGCTGATGTGGCAGAATGTGGTGCTGCGCCGCTGGCGGTGGCGGCTGGTGATGCAGCGGCGCGTGGTGACGGGCGCCATACCCACGGTCCGGTCCCCCATGCTGTTGCTGCTGCTGCTGGCGCACTGGCCGGCCGGGCTGCCCGTGCCCAGGTGGCGGCTGCAGGCCGTACTGCCCGTCGTACATCTTGCGCAGCTCCGCCCGCAGGGTCGTGTCGTCGATCGGGGCCCCTGGCAGGGGCCCCTCCATGTCGTCCTCGTCGTCATCCCGTGCCGATAGGGGCCGTTTGAGGCCCCGCTGCGGAGGACCCCCGGGTGGGGCGCCGGCACCATGGTGGTGCCGTGACGGCTCGTAGTAGTCGTGCGTGGGCGCCGAGGGGGTGCGAAGGGGTAGCTGTCGGGGTAGGGGTTGGTCATGGGGGATGGCCGTGGACGCGGGGGGGCGCCCCACCCCCCGCCCAGTCCCGTGCTGTCGGTGCATGGACGAGGCCCCCCGGCCCCGTTTCCTGGGGGGCGCTGCGAGCGCCTGGGGCAAAGGGGGTGGCGCCAACGCCGTAGGGTGGTTGCCAGGGATGCCCAGCGAGTCCAGGAACTCCAGGGGGTCTACGTCAGAGCGTCCGGGTCCCACAGGGGGGCCGTGCATGTGGATGTCACGCCCATGGCCATAATTGGGCAGCGAGAGGCTTAGATCGATTCGGGACGTGTGGGTGTCGTGGGGTAACACGGCCTGTGGTGCGTAACCCTCGCCGTTAGGGTACTGGTCGTAGTGCTGGGGCGGCGGCGTGCCGTCATGGCCCTCCCCCGCGCCCATTGGCGGGTCGATGAGGTCGTCGCCGTTGGGCACGCCGAGGGGCGAATCCATCTCTCCGGGGGCAAAGAATTTGTTCTTGGCAGCTACCGAGAGCTGGCGGCACTTGGTCCGTTCCAGCTTGATCTCGGCTTCGGTGGGGAGGAGGAAATAGCCGGTCAGGCCGCCCATAGTGATCGCGTCCGCGGTAGCCAGCGGGACGGGCGGCTCGCCCAGCCGAAACTTTCTGCCAAAATTAACCCGCACGCCATTCTTGCCCAGGGCTTCTATCTCGAACTGCCGGGAGGCGAAGTTGAAAAAAATGCAAGCGTGCAAGCGGGATACCTGCGGCTGACGCCCAAGGTCAAAATCCACAGCTGGCGTGCCCTTCCAATTGCCGCCAATTGTTACCGCGTACTTGCGGACGTAAAACTCAGCATCTTCAAACTGCAGCTTTGCAAAACCGCACTTAGGGTCGCCCTCAAACTCCTCAATTGGTTCGGCGCTTGGCAATTGCGGAGGTTTAACATTGTCGATAGGCATCCTTTTGGGCGCCATGGCCCCCGTGCCAATGCCTGCGGTCGCCCCGAGTCGCATTTTTATACCAGGAAAATACGAAGATCAGGCCTCCATGCTATGAAAAGCTGTCACGCTAAAAAAGCCACAGAGCACTCAGCTCACACTACAGATGTAAAACCAACCATTCATCGACGTTGAAAACCGTTAGCTAGAGAAAGCCATTGCTCCCTGTTGCTCTTATCCTGGTGCGAGCCGTCTTCAATATGCTCGTGGGTAATAACTTATACACAAACAATAGCAGCTAAGTAAATAAGCGCAGTAAAGATTACGGCGCATCCCATAGGCCGTAACGACCTATCGAGTATCGAGTTATTAATCATTCTTATATATTAATCATTCTTGAATAGGCCGCGTAACGCCCATTATGAACTAACTACACCGCCCGCATTGGTACTTTTAATTATAAATATTAATTATTTTAGTTCGCCACCTGAAAGTGCTAAATAAAACAAACAATTTGTAAATAATTAATTCACGAGTGTGCTCGTCTGTCTGTTTTCGGGCTGCCAAACAAACAAAGAAGTTGTAAATCAAGTAACGTGCGTGTTTGCAACTTGCCCGTTGAAACTCTACGGCGGAGCCAATTTTCGGAAGAACCTCACCCTTATGCTTGCAAATTCGGGACAAATTCGGTGGATGGATGGATGGATGTATGTATGGATGGATGGATTGACGGATTTTCATCCCCTATTCCTATGTTTTCTCACGTGTACGGCCTTATAAGCTTCGCCAATTCTGGCGAACCTAACGGTTCTTCCGAAAATTGGCTCCGCCTGATAAATATTATTTTCCTGTCATGTGTGCAGCTTTCTCGCCAACAAACAAATAAATATTAAATCTCTGGCTGAAAAATGTGCTTTTCCTAGCCGTAAGAGCAGTGCATCCGGCTGGGTTATACAGAACAAAGTCAACAAACAACGAATTATTAAATTTCGCAGCCAGTTCAACGGTTGTTCGGTAACCAAACAAACAAACTAATAATTAATTAATTGGGCGGACACAGTAGCACTTTCAACCAATAAAACGCTAATGTCTAATTCCGAAGGGCCTTTTGGCTAAACTGAATTGAAACTACCAATGCGGGCGGTGTATGTTACTGTACTGGCAAGTACTGTCCGGTGTCCCACTCCCAGAGTCCCAGTCTCGCAGTGCAAGTGCTTGATATCACTACAGTACTGTATACGGCGAAGTGACATCGGTGGCAAAAGGAAGTCCCCAGTTCAAACCCGCGCAGGGGCTAGCGGTCCTAAGTTTTCTGCATGTTCCCATCAGCTGCTATCTACAGTGCCGTAAGCGGAACCGCCCACACATCGGTGGCAAAGACAGGAATACGGAGATCCCAAGTTGCCTTCCAGCTGCGGCTGGCTGTATCTGTCATATCTGTCCATGTCGAGTCGCCGCCTAGTTAGAAAGCGCGGGTAACTCTTACGGACTGAGCAACTCAAAACCTCGCACTGGCACTCTACTATGCCCAAATGCCCGGCGTGCGTAAGTCAATGACGGCGTACGAACCAGAGAATTGGCGAGCCAATCAATAGCCGCCTTCTGTGGCAAGACAGAGTTCGTAAACAGTTTACCGTCAGCCGGCGCCGTGTGGAGGGCGGAGGAAGAATTAACATTTCCGCCAGGTTTCTGCAATAGAAATTGCGACTTGCGGCTATGGGAGCCCCCAATGCGCCCACCGTTAAACCGGAAACCCATGTAATTGCAGTTTGAATGGCAGATATATAGAGGACATTTTGGACGTAAGGCTGTTTACATCAGGATGAAGACGAAAAAGCCAGGGAAACGGAAAGGCGTGGGAATCGATTTCAAGGTAATTGATGCGGCCATTGCTTTACGTTGTAAACTGTTGGGTTTCACTTGCGCGACTATCATCAACATGTGCACAGAATACCTGTTATCTTCGATCAAATTATGCATGAACGAATTGTAAAGGAATGGGGCAGTCCTCTTATCCGCAATAAGCATGCTAGCGTTGGATATCTCGAGTATGAGACTTGTAAAGAGGTGGAAGTTTTTACCTTTGCTTGTGTTTACTGCTAGTTTCTTACAACCGCGTTCGCTTTTAAATGCGCCGTGCGCGTTGCTTTCATTTGCGGTGCTGTCCAGCGAGTTAAAACGAAGGTGGGAAAGAAGCTTCGGAAGCCGGAGAATGCTACCAATACCGAGATCAAGTCCCAAGGTACGGTTGCCGTATCCCTGTCACATTCTAGCTCTACCAACAGCTGGAATGCGACATGGCTGCCATCTCTTTCAGACATCTTTCGCCCTCCTTTAGCACTTATCCCTGCGAAATCTAGCATTCCGTTCATATGCCCACGCACTTCTATCCCGTTGCCCTCTTTCCACGCTCTCCCTTGCCAACGCCTCTCCGGCTTTCTCCCTTAGCCAGTCTCTGCGTAAATGATGGCGTTGCCGCTTGTAGGTTCACACGCTATATTTAGACTGGGGCCCGTTTTGGCGCATGGATGAGATGCCGCAAGGAGATTCCGCAAGTTGGCGGAGCAATGAGACAGGCCCCTTAGCATTGCATGCATGGGTTGGACTGCGAGCATTAGGTACACACTCGCCCCTGTCAAGCAAGTCTTGGAGCTTATCTTATCTGATGAAGGTCATGGTCTATGTATCTGTATATAATGCTGATTTCACATCGTCTGGCGTATCGGCTAATTCATTCTATCGGCTCGCTTTTACAGACACAACATCCATCCATTTTGCTTTGACATGTAAATAGCTAGTAAAATGATCCCTGTGGCCTGAATGGTGTGCACGTGGGCGTCGTGCGCTGGCAGTCATCCACCTGCCGCAACAGACACTGGGCGAAGAGAAAGGCGAGGCGGTCACACAGCGCAACCTGACCCTGAAGGAGCTGCTGGGCCAGCTGGGCCACTACAACCCCAAAGTGCGGCGAGGTAATGGGTGTTGCAGCTGGCCAGTACAACCCCAGAGTGCGGCGAGGTAAGCGGTGTTGCAGCTGGCCAGTACAACCCCAAAGTGCGGCGAGGTAATGGGTGTTGCAGCTGGCCAGTACAACCCCAGAGTGCGGCGAGGTAAGCGGTGTTGCAGCTGGCCAGTACAACCCCACCGTGATGCGAGGTAAGGGGTGTTGCAGCTGGCCAGTACAACCCCACCATGATGCGAGGCAAGGGGTGTTGCAGCTGGCCAGTACAACCCCACCATGATGCGAGGTAAGGGGTGTTGCAGCTGGCCAGTACAACCCCACCGTGATGCGAGGTAAGCGGTGTTGCAGCTGGCCAGTACAACCCCAGAGTGCGGCGAGGTAAGCGGTGTTGCAGCTGGCCAGTACAACCCCAGAGTGCGGCGAGGTGAGGGGTGTTGTAGCTGGCCAGTACAACCCCACCGTGATGCGAGGTGAGGCGTGTTGCAGCTGGCCAGTACAACCCCAGAGTGCGGCGAGGTAAGCGGTGTTGCAGCTGGCCAGTACAACCCCACCGTGATGCGAGGTGAGGCGTGTTGCAGCTGGCCAGTACAACCCCAGAGTGCGGCGAGGTAAGCGGTGTTGTAGCTGGCCAGTACAACCCCACCGTGATGCGAGGTGAGGCGTGTTGCAGCTGGCCAGTACAACCCCAGAGTGCGGCGAGGTAAGGGGTGTTGCAGCTGGCCAGTACAACCCCACCGTGATGCGAGGTGAGGCGTGTTGCAGCTGGCCAGTACAACCCCAGAGTGCGGCGAGGTAAGCGGTGTTGTAGCTGGCCAGTACAACCCCACCGTGATGCGAGGTGAGGCGTGTTGCAGCTGGCCAGTACAACCCCACCGTGATGCGAGGTGAGGCGTGTTGCAGCTGGCCAGTACAACCCCAGAGTGCGGCGAGGTAAGCGGTGTTGCAGCTGGCCAGTACAACCCCACCGTGATGCGAGGTGAGGCACGATACCCTATTCCAAGGTACCACACATACTAGGTGTTGCCTGCCTGTACATGATGCTCTGTTCCAAGGTACCACACATACTAGGTGTTGCCTGCCTGTACATGATACCCTGTTCCAAGGTACCACACATACTAGGTGTTGCCTGGTACATGATGCCCTGTTCCAAGGTACCACACACACTAGGTGTTGCCTGCCTGTACATGATACCCTGTTCCAAGGTACCACACACACTAGGTGTTGCCTGCCTGTACATGATGCCCTGTTCCAAGGTACCACACACACTAGGTGTTGCCTGGTACATGATGCCCTGTTCCAAGGTACCACACACACTAGGTGTTGCCTGTACATGATACCCTGTTCCAAGGTACCACACACACTAGGTGTTGCCTGCCTGTACACGATGCCCTGTTCCAAGGTACCACACACACTAGGTGTTGCCTGCCTGTACATGATACCCTGTTCCAAGGTACCACACACACTAGGTGTTGCCTGCCTGTACATGATACCCTGTTCCAAGGTACCACACACACTAGGTGTTGCCTGCCTGTACATGATACCCTGTTCCAAGGTACCACACACACTAGGTGTTGCCTGGTACATGATACCCTGTTCCAAGGTACCACACACACTAGGTGTTGCCTGCCTGTACATGATGCCCTGTTCCAAGGTACCACACACACTAGGTGTTGCCTGGTACATGATGCCCTGTTCCAAGGTACCACACATACTAGGTGTTGCCTGCCTGTACATGATACCCTGTTCCAAGGTACCACACATACTAGGTGTTGCCTGGTACATGATGCCCTGTTCCAAGGTACCACACACACTAGGTGTTGCCTGCCTGTACATGATACCCTGTTCCAAGGTACCACACATACTAGGTGTTGCCTGTACATGATGCCCTGTTCCAAGGTACCACACACACTAGGTGTTGCCTGCCTGTACATGATGCCCTGTTCCAAGGTACCACACACACTAGGTGTTGCCTGCCTGTACATGATGCCCTGTTCCAAGGTACCACACACACTAGGTGTTGCCTGCCTGTACATGATACCCTGTTCCAAGGTACCACACACACTAGGTGTTGCCTGGTACATGATGCCCTGTTCCAAGGTACCACACATACTAGGTGTTGCCTGCCTGTACATGATGCCCTGTTCCAAGGTACCACACATACTAGGTGTTGCCTGGTACATGATGCCCTGTTCCAAGGTACCACACACACTAGGTGTTGCCTGCCTGTACATGATGCCCTGTTCCAAGGTACCACACATACTAGGTGTTGCCTGGTACATGATGCCCTGTTCCAAGGTACCACACACACTAGGTGTTGCCTGCCTGTACATGATACCCTGTTCCAAGGTACCACACACACTAGGTGTTGCCTGCCTGTACATGATACCCTGTTCCAAGGTACCACACATACTAGGTGTTGCCTGCCTGTACATGATACCCTGTTCCAAGGTACCACACACACTAGGTGTTGCCTGGTACATGATACCCTGTTCCAAGGTACCACACACACTAGGTGTTGCCTGTACATGATACCCTGTTCCAAGGTACCACACATACTAGGTGTTGCCTGCCTGTACATGATACCCTGTTCCAAGGTACCACACACACTAGGTGTTGCCTGCCTGTACATGATACCCTATTCCAAGGTACCACACATACTAGGTGTTGCCTGTACATGATGCCCTGTTCCAAGGTACCACACATACTAGGTGTTGCCTGTACATGATACCCTGTTCCAAGGTACCACACACACTAGGTGTTGCCTGTACATGATACCCTGTTCCAAGGTACCACACACACTAGGTGTTGCCTGGTACATGATGCCCTGTTCCAAGGTACCACACATACTAGGTGTTGCCTGCCTGTACATGATGCCCTGTTCCAAGGTACCACACACACTAGGTGTTGCCTGGTACATGATACCCTGTTCCAAGGTACCACACACACTAGGTGTTGCCTGCCTGTACATGATACCCTGTTCCAAGGTACCACACACACTAGGTGTTGCCTGCCTGTACATGATACCCTGTTCCAAGGTACCACACACACTAGGTGTTGCCTGCCTGTACATGATACCCTGTTCCAAGGTACCACACATACTAGGTGTTGCCTGGTACATGATGCCCTGTTCCAAGGTACCACACATACTAGGTGTTGCCTGCCTGTACATGATACCCTGTTCCAAGGTACCACACATACTAGGTGTTGCCTGCCTGTACATGATGCCCTGTTCCAAGGTACCACACACACTAGGTGTTGCCTGCCTGTACATGATACCCTGTTCCAAGGTACCACACACACTAGGTGTTGCCTGGTACATGATGCCCTGTTCCAAGGTACCACACATACTAGGTGTTGCCTGCCTGTACATGATGCCCTGTTCCAAGGTACCACACACACTAGGTGTTGCCTGTACATGATACCCTGTTCCAAGGTACCACACATACTAGGTGTTGCCTGGTACATGATACCCTGTTCCAAGGTACCACACACACTAGGTGTTGCCTGCCTGTACATGATGCCCTGTTCCAAGGTACCACACACACTAGGTGTTGCCTGCCTGTACATGATACCCTGTTCCAAGGTACCACACACACTAGGTGTTGCCTGGTACATGATGCCCTGTTCCAAGGTACCACACATACTAGGTGTTGCCTGCCTGTACATGATGCCCTGTTCCAAGGTACCACACACACTAGGTGTTGCCTGTACATGATACCCTGTTCCAAGGTACCACACACACTAGGTGTTGCCTGGTACATGATGCCCTGTTCCAAGGTACCACACACACTAGGTGTTGCCTGCCTGTACATGATACCCTGTTCCAAGGTACCACACACACTAGGTGTTGCCTGGTACATGATGCCCTGTTCCAAGGTACCACACATACTAGGTGTTGCCTGGTACATGATACCCTGTTCCAAGGTACCACACACACTAGGTGTTGCCTGGTACATGATGCCCTGTTCCAAGGTACCACACACACTAGGTGTTGCCTGCCTGTACATGATGCCCTGTTCCAAGGTACCACACACACTAGGTGTTGCCTGCCTGTACATGATACCCTGTTCCAAGGTACCACACATACTAGGTGTTGCCTGCCTGTACATGATACCCTGTTCCAAGGTACCACACACACTAGGTGTTGCCTGCCTGTACATGATACCCTGTTCCAAGGTACCACACATACTAGGTGTTGCCTGGTACATGATGCCCTGTTCCAAGGTACCACACATACTAGGTGTTGCCTGCCTGTACATGATACCCTGTTCCAAGGTACCACACACACTAGGTGTTGCCTGCCTGTACATGATACCCTGTTCCAAGGTACCACACACACTAGGTGTTGCCTGGTACATGATGCCCTGTTCCAAGGTACCACACATACTAGGTGTTGCCTGTACATGATACCCTGTTCCAAGGTACCACACACACTAGGTGTTGCCTGTACATGATACCCTGTTCCAAGGTACCACACACACTAGGTGTTGCCTGTACATGATGCCCTGTTCCAAGGTACCACACACACTAGGTGTTGCCTGCCTGTACATGATACCCTGTTCCAAGGTACCACACACACTAGGTGTTGCCTGGTACATGATACCCTGTTCCAAGGTACCACACATACTAGGTGTTGCCTGCCTGTACATGATACCCTGTTCCAAGGTACCACACACACTAGGTGTTGCCTGCCTGTACATGATACCCTGTTCCAAGGTACCACACACACTAGGTGTTGCCTGGTACATGATACCCTGTTCCAAGGTACCACACACACTAGGTGTTGCCTGGTACATGATGCCCTGTTCCAAGGTACCACACACACTAGGTGTTGCCTGTACATGATACCCTGTTCCAAGGTACCACACATACTAGGTGTTGCCTGCCTGTACATGATACCCTGTTCCAAGGTACCACACACACTAGGTGTTGCCTGCCTGTACATGATACCCTGTTCCAAGGTACCACACATACTAGGTGTTGCCTGGTACATGATACCCTGTTCCAAGGTACCACACATACTAGGTGTTGCCTGCCTGTACATGATGCCCTGTTCCAAGGTACCACACATACTAGGTGTTGCCTGCCTGTACATGATACCCTGTTCCAAGGTACCACACATACTAGGTGTTGCCTGGTACATGATGCCCTGTTCCAAGGTACCACACATACTAGGTGTTGCCTGCCTGTACATGATACCCTGTTCCAAGGTACCACACATACTAGGTGTTGCCTGCCTGTACATGATGCCCTGTTCCAAGGTACCACACACACTAGGTGTTGCCTGCCTGTACATGATACCCTGTTCCAAGGTACCACACACACTAGGTGTTGCCTGGTACACGATGCCCTGTTCCAAGGTACCACACATACTAGGTGTTGCCTGCCTGTACATGATGCCCTGTTCCAAGGTACCACACACACTAGGTGTTGCCTGTACATGATACCCTGTTCCAAGGTACCACACATACTAGGTGTTGCCTGGTACATGATACCCTGTTCCAAGGTACCACACACACTAGGTGTTGCCTGCCTGTACATGATGCCCTGTTCCAAGGTACCACACACACTAGGTGTTGCCTGCCTGTACATGATACCCTGTTCCAAGGTACCACACACACTAGGTGTTGCCTGGTACATGATGCCCTGTTCCAAGGTACCACACATACTAGGTGTTGCCTGCCTGTACATGATGCCCTGTTCCAAGGTACCACACACACTAGGTGTTGCCTGTACATGATACCCTGTTCCAAGGTACCACACACACTAGGTGTTGCCTGGTACATGATGCCCTGTTCCAAGGTACCACACACACTAGGTGTTGCCTGCCTGTACATGATACCCTGTTCCAAGGTACCACACACACTAGGTGTTGCCTGGTACATGATGCCCTGTTCCAAGGTACCACACATACTAGGTGTTGCCTGGTACATGATACCCTGTTCCAAGGTACCACACACACTAGGTGTTGCCTGGTACATGATGCCCTGTTCCAAGGTACCACACACACTAGGTGTTGCCTGCCTGTACATGATGCCCTGTTCCAAGGTACCACACACACTAGGTGTTGCCTGCCTGTACATGATACCCTGTTCCAAGGTACCACACATACTAGGTGTTGCCTGCCTGTACATGATACCCTGTTCCAAGGTACCACACACACTAGGTGTTGCCTGCCTGTACATGATACCCTGTTCCAAGGTACCACACATACTAGGTGTTGCCTGGTACATGATGCCCTGTTCCAAGGTACCACACATACTAGGTGTTGCCTGCCTGTACATGATACCCTGTTCCAAGGTACCACACATACTAGGTGTTGCCTGCCTGTACATGATGCCCTGTTCCAAGGTACCACACACACTAGGTGTTGCCTGCCTGTACATGATACCCTGTTCCAAGGTACCACACACACTAGGTGTTGCCTGCCTGTACATGATGCCCTGTTCCAAGGTACCACACATACTAGGTGTTGCCTGCCTGTACATGATACCCTGTTCCAAGGTACCACACATACTAGGTGTTGCCTGCCTGTACATGATGCCCTGTTCCAAGGTACCACACACACTAGGTGTTGCCTGCCTGTACATGATGCCCTGTTCCAAGGTACCACACACACTAGGTGTTGCCTGCCTGTACATGATACCCTGTTCCAAGGTACCACACACACTAGGTGTTGCCTGCCTGTACATGATACCCTGTTCCAAGGTACCACACACACTAGGTGTTGCCTGGTACATGATGCCCTGTTCCAAGGTACCACACACACTAGGTGTTGCCTGTACATGATACCCTGTTCCAAGGTACCACACACACTAGGTGTTGCCTGCCTGTACACGATGCCCTGTTCCAAGGTACCACACACACTAGGTGTTGCCTGCCTGTACATGATACCCTGTTCCAAGGTACCACACACACTAGGTGTTGCCTGCCTGTACATGATACCCTGTTCCAAGGTACCACACACACTAGGTGTTGCCTGCCTGTACATGATACCCTGTTCCAAGGTACCACACACACTAGGTGTTGCCTGGTACATGATGCCCTGTTCCAAGGTACCACACATACTAGGTGTTGCCTGGTACATGATGCCCTGTTCCAAGGTACCACACACACTAGGTGTTGCCTGGTACACGATGCCCTGTTCCAAGGTACCACACATACTAGGTGTTGCCTGCCTGTACATGATACCCTGTTCCAAGGTACCACACATACTAGGTGTTGCCTGGTACATGATACCCTGTTCCAAGGTACCACACACACTAGGTGTTGCCTGCCTGTACATGATGCCCTGTTCCAAGGTACCACACACACTAGGTGTTGCCTGGTACATGATGCCCTGTTCCAAGGTACCACACACACTAGGTGTTGCCTGGTACATGATACCCTGTTCCAAGGTACCACACACACTAGGTGTTGCCTGCCTGTACATGATACCCTGTTCCAAGGTACCACACATACTAGGTGTTGCCTGCCTGTACATGATACCCTGTTCCAAGGTACCACACACACTAGGTGTTGCCTGCCTGTACATGATACCCTGTTCCAAGGTACCACACACACTAGGTGTTGCCTGGTACATGATGCCCTGTTCCAAGGTACCACACACACTAGGTGTTGCCTGGTACATGATGCCCTGTTCCAAGGTACCACACACACTAGGTGTTGCCTGCCTGTACATGATACCCTGTTCCAAGGTACCACACATACTAGGTGTTGCCTGGTACATGATACCCTGTTCCAAGGTACCACACACACTAGGTGTTGCCTGCCTGTACATGATGCCCTGTTCCAAGGTACCACACACACTAGGTGTTGCCTGCCTGTACATGATACCCTGTTCCAAGGTACCACACACACTAGGTGTTGCCTGGTACATGATGCCCTGTTCCAAGGTACCACACACACTAGGTGTTGCCTGGTACATGATGCCCTGTTCCAAGGTACCACACACACTAGGTGTTGCCTGCCTGTACATGATACCCTGTTCCAAGGTACCACACACACTAGGTGTTGCCTGCCTGTACATGATACCCTGTTCCAAGGTACCACACACACTAGGTGTTGCCTGGTACATGATGCCCTGTTCCAAGGTACCACACACACTAGGTGTTGCCTGGTACATGATGCCCTGTTCCAAGGTACCACACACACTAGGTGTTGCCTGCCTGTACATGATACCCTGTTCCAAGGTACCACACACACTAGGTGTTGCCTGCCTGTACATGATACCCTGTTCCAAGGTACCACACATACTAGGTGTTGCCTGGTACATGATGCCCTGTTCCAAGGTACCACACATACTAGGTGTTGCCTGCCTGTACATGATACCCTGTTCCAAGGTACCACACATACTAGGTGTTGCCTGCCTGTACATGATGCCCTGTTCCAAGGTACCACACACACTAGGTGTTGCCTGCCTGTACATGATACCCTGTTCCAAGGTACCACACATACTAGGTGTTGCCTGGTACATGATGCCCTGTTCCAAGGTACCACACATACTAGGTGTTGCCTGCCTGTACATGATACCCTGTTCCAAGGTACCACACATACTAGGTGTTGCCTGCCTGTACATGATGCCCTGTTCCAAGGTACCACACACACTAGGTGTTGCCTGCCTGTACATGATGCCCTGTTCCAAGGTACCACACACACTAGGTGTTGCCTGCCTGTACATGATACCCTGTTCCAAGGTACCACACACACTAGGTGTTGCCTGCCTGTACATGATACCCTGTTCCAAGGTACCACACACACTAGGTGTTGCCTGGTACATGATGCCCTGTTCCAAGGTACCACACACACTAGGTGTTGCCTGCCTGTACATGATGCCCTGTTCCAAGGTACCACACACACTAGGTGTTGCGTGCCTGTACATGATGCCCTGTTCCAAGGTACCACACACACTAGGTGTTGCCTGTACATGATACCCTGTTCCAAGGTACCACACATACTAGGTGTTGCCTGCCTGTACATGATGCCCTGTTCCAAGGTACCACACACACTAGGTGTTGCCTGTACATGATACCCTGTTCCAAGGTACCACACACACTAGGTGTTGCCTGGTACATGATACCCTGTTCCAAGGTACCACACACACTAGGTGTTGCCTGGTACATGATGCCCTGTTCCAAGGTACCACACACACTAGGTGTTGCCTGCCTGTACATGATACCCTGTTCCAAGGTACCACACATACTAGGTGTTGCCTGCCTGTACATGATACCCTGTTCCAAGGTACCACACACACTAGGTGTTGCCTGTACATGATACCCTGTTCCAAGGTACCACACACACTAGGTGTTGCCTGGTACATGATGCCCTGTTCCAAGGTACCACACACACTAGGTGTTGCCTGTACATGATACCCTGTTCCAAGGTACCACACACACTAGGTGTTGCCTGCCTGTACATGATGCCCTGTTCCAAGGTACCACACACACTAGGTGTTGCCTGCCTGTACATGATACCCTGTTCCAAGGTACCACACACACTAGGTGTTGCCTGTACATGATACCCTGTTCCAAGGTACCACACACACTAGGTGTTGCCTGGTACATGATACCCTGTTCCAAGGTACCACACACACTAGGTGTTGCCTGCCTGTACATGATACCCTGTTCCAAGGTACCACACATACTAGGTGTTGCCTGCCTGTACATGATACCCTGTTCCAAGGTACCACACATACTAGGTGTTGCCTGCCTGTACATGATACCCTGTTCCAAGGTACCACACACACTAGGTGTTGCCTGTACATGATACCCTGTTCCAAGGTACCACACACACTAGGTGTTGCCTGCCTGTACATGATACCCTGTTCCAAGGTACCACACACACTAGGTGTTGCCTGCCTGTACATGATACCCTGTTCCAAGGTACCACACACACTAGGTGTTGCCTGCCTGTACATGATGCCCTGTTCCAAGGTACCACACACACTAGGTGTTGCCTGTACATGATACCCTGTTCCAAGGTACCACACACACTAGGTGTTGCCTGGTACATGATGCCCTGTTCCAAGGTACCACACATACTAGGTGTTGCCTGCCTGTACATGATGCCCTGTTCCAAGGTACCACACACACTAGGTGTTGCCTGGTACATGATACCCTGTTCCAAGGTACCACACACACTAGGTGTTGCCTGCCTGTACATGATACCCTGTTCCAAGGTACCACACATACTAGGTGTTGCCTGCCTGTACATGATACCCTGTTCCAAGGTACCACACATACTAGGTGTTGCCTGCCTGTACATGATACCCTGTTCCAAGGTACCACACATACTAGGTGTTGCCTGCCTGTACATGATGCCCTGTTCCAAGGTACCACACATACTAGGTGTTGCCTGCCTGTACCAGTTGTAGTTGTGTTGGCTAGTTCTTATCAGCTGCTAGATTATTTCCTATTCTGCGCTTCAAATTTAATACGTTGCCGGTTTCGCGGCTGTACCTTGTGACTCTCAATGACTCGCATGGAACGTGCCGTGGCAGCCACAAGCTACGTGACATGAACGCGCATGGAACGTGCCGTGGCAGCCACAAGCTACGTGACATGGAACCATGTACAAATGACACAATCTGTAAAAGCAAGCCCCTTTCGCTTGGGCCATGATATTTCCTCCCTTTTCCTTGCTTGCATACTTGCTGCAGTACAGGGGATGCCCTTCAATACCATTTGATCCCCCCCCCCGTCTACCTTGCCTTCACAGTGTGCTGCCATGAGTGCAGTGCACTTGGGCCTGTCCCTCCCCTGTTCCCCCCCCCCCCCCCCCCCCGGGCTTGCATGTTTGCTTGCTGTGAGCGCAATGCACTCAGATACCGTTTCGTTCCCCCTCTGTCCTTGCGTGCACCTTTCATTGCATGGGCGCAATACACTTGGGCCGTTTACCCCCACCTTTTTCTCTCCCCTTGAAACGTGCACGCTTGGTTGCTTTAACTAACTCGAGTTCTCGGTGCTCTCTGGAGATGCTTCCTGTGTTCCTCAGTCGGCCGTCCTTGCATGCCATTTCCCCTGGTTTTTTGTTTGAGTCGGGCTGCGTGTTGAGCTGTCTGCCCACAGGCGCGCCCATGACCTGCATGACATATCTATGTGCTAACATAGTATTATGTAGTGGTATGTACTTAGTAACAGCATTGTCATATAGGTTCATGAACACATGTCCTGTATGTTATTACATTATGCCGACGTCTCATTCCAACATACCTATCTGCAGATGCTTGCCATTTGCCATACACAACCTCTTGGCAGCTGACCTTTGCCTAAGCCGAACGTGGTCTAAGACCAGCTTTATGGTCAACATGCTTGGTCCTTTGTTTCGGCCCTGTCTTGTTGCGTCCACTGTTTCTACTGGCGTTCTCTGTTCTTGATGCTGGCGCCCGCAGATGCCCTGGACGGTCTCAAAGAGCTGCTGCTGCAGCACCCGGCCGTGCTGCACACGTCCATCGGGCCCATCATCGAGAAGACCGCTGAGCGGATGTCCGACCCAGAGGCGGGCGTGCGGGCGTCCCTGCGGACACTCCTGCAGACCGCGGTGCTGCCGTCTGTACCGCCGGTGAGCTGTCAAAGCACCGAGAAACTTGGATTTGTTATTTCGCCCCTGTCTTAGTTAGTATTTTAGTGCGGTGCTGCCGTTCAGACCGCCGGTGAGCTGTGAAGCTGTCAAAGCTATTTATGAAGGCGACCTTGTGATTGGTATAAAACGGTTTTGCTTCTCTGCCTTCTCCAATTATTAGTAGGCTATGGTGCTGCTGGTGAGCTGTTAGTCTCTTCAGCCTGTTGGCTGAACTGGTTTGGAAAGGGGCCAGTCATCGCATTCATCCTTTCCTGATTGGTGTTTGACTGCGGCGTTTGTCATCTGTGTTGTTGGAGGAGCTGTCCATTGGCTGGAAATGTACCTTTGAGAAGGTTGTTTTTGGTAAGGTCTAGCTTTAGCATGATGTTGAGAAGAAATCTTACATTGGATATGCTTTCAGGCGGTTTGATCCGTTTGCACAGCTGGCATTCGTACGATGTACTGGGAGTGGGATATCCCATTTTTTGTATAAAGTAAATGTGCAGATACCGAATAATTCATAAAGAAGTTCCTGAAATTAATGTAAGGTTTGATTTTTCTTTGCTGGTTGTAGGTTGTGTTACTGTTGCTGTTAACCACCCAACTCTGCCACTGTATGTTATGTTGTTGCGACCTTCCTCCTACAGGAGGTCATGTCGCCCTTCTTTCCGCCACTGCTGGCACACGTGAGTGCCGCGCTCACCCACATGGCGAGCACCGTGCGCTCTGACGCGATGCTGGCGCTCGGCACGCTGCTCGACCGCTACCCGACGCTGCTCAGCCACGCGGCACTCGTGGAGGTGAGCGGGGTATAGGAGGCAGTGGAGGTGTCGCGTCGCTTCGTGAGGCAACCATCAAAAAGGTTATAGCTTAGTCACCATCGGGTTCTATGCTAGAGCTTTGTGAGGTAACCATCAAAGGGTTATAGCGGCCAGTATAATGACCACATTCTAGAGCTTCGTGAGGTAACCATCAAAGTGTTCTTGTGACCAGTATAGTGACCAATGGGTTCCATCGTACATCTTTGCAAGGCAGCCGCCCGTCAGGTGCTTGGATGCCAACGCGAGAGAAAGGCAACTTGGGCATGCATCTGATGCAGACACTCAGAACCGACATGGAGGTGTAGACAGTCCAACCCATGGCATGACATTCATTGGGGAGGTGAGCACCACGAATGTCTTTTGACCACTGCGCGCAATGCGGGTTGGTCTATAGTCTTGCTTCTCACGTTAGTGACACAGCGATTATAGTGACCATGAGTGTAAAAGATACCCAGGCGTGTCCCCATTCTCCTGGGTACAATCCTTTAGTGTCGCAATAAAACATCCATCATCCTGTGCGGTGGAGTCCCATTGTAGCTGTTGGATTCGGGCATGCGCTCGGTGCCTGCATTCTGAGTAAAAGGAAGTTATTTTCTCCTACTAGGACCTTATCTATGGTTGCATGTATTATTCTAATTGATCCATTTTAAGAATCATCTTTGTATAGTTTTTCTTGCGAGTCGTTTGGTGAATTCTCTTGTACAAGTAATGGCCATGATTATGTCCATGTGCTACCCTTCTTTTGGGGTATAGCACAGAACTCCCAGTCGCCACCCTGCACGTGCGTAGGTTGCGGATGGTGCGACATACCCCGCGCGTATGGTCATGGTGACACCTCACGCGTGTGGTCACTTAGACGCGCGTGGTGTGTGCTGCTTGGAATATGCGCTCTAATTTATCTAGCCGCTCTCTTTGCAAGTTGCCAATGCGCCATACTCCCCTTTTGTTTTCCCTTTTTCTTTTGGCTGCTCCATTCCTAGGCTGGCCTCGCCTTATGCTCCATCGACAATGCCCTCTCTCCCCGTGCTGCCCATAGTGCTGCGATTTCACACTCCCTGTTGCCGTTCCTCCTCTCTTCCTTTTCTCCTTGTCCTCCTTCCCTTCCTGTTGTTACTTATCAGATTCCACAAGATATTTTATGTTTAGACGCATGAGGTCCTGGCGAAAGTCACCAGGGCATGGGGCCCCTGGTGACGTTGCCTGAATTCTTTATTCGATAATGGTTCATGATGTCCCTCCCCACATCTGTACAGTGAGAGAACTCTAGCCGATGCATTGGACATTAACAACCTCCCTCATCCGCCACCTCGCCTCCACGCTCCTCCCTCGCCCCATGTCACATCATCCGCTGTCGTTTCATTCTTCGTCCAGATCCTGGGCCATTTCGCGAACATGCTCTCCGCGAGCGGGATCGGCACCATCACCGGCCTGACCGCGCGAGGGGGCACCGCCAAGATACCCAAGGCCCTCCTCGAGACCTGCCGCAGCTTCCACCACGTGCTGACACGCGTCTACCCATCGCTCGACGATAAGGACGGGCGGTACTCTAGCGTTACAGTGACCAGCAGCAGCAGCAGCACCGGAGCGGGCAGTGGGGGCGGCTCGTTGTCGTGGTCTGGTGCGGCGGCTGCGCAGGCAGGGATGAGGGATGGTGATGCGGATGGGGGTGGCCCCAGGGAGCATGACTGGTTGCAGCTGAGCCAGGTGGGTGATGGTTTTGAGGGCATGTCTCTGTGTCTGGCGTGGGATCCAAGAAGGATTTCTGGCTTGCGTCCATAGTCTTACTCCCCTAGTGGTAGAATGTAGTGTCAGCATTGATAAATTTTATTTTTCGTGTCTCGTGGGGAGGTGGTCCAGTACATGACAGCTGTTGTGGGGGCTTGGAGAAATTTAGCAAGTTATTTTTATTAGGACTGCAGGTAAGTATTTCTGGTGTGTTTGCAGGTAAGCTTGCAGACACACATAGTGGCCTGATGTCCTCTGTCTGGTCAGTCTGCCCTTACTCCACTGTCTAACTCTTTTTTAAGTTTTTTTTAAGCAAATTTCCGCGTACTTGCAAGTTTTTTTCCGCGTTATGGCGTAGTAGATGGTGCAGTATTTGCTTATGGCTGTAGTTAAGGTTTCAGAGTTCTGGAGATGGGGGGTTCAAATACCCTGGTGCAGCCCCTAACAAGCGATGCTAGGGCGATATAGCTGCAATGCCAGGAGCAGGGTGCTTTTGTATGCAGTGTGGCAGGACTGCATGGCTCACACTTACTAGGAACTCTACTACTGGTACTGCAAGTAGTACCGATGATAATACTACTTATCATAAACAACGATATAAAAGATATTCCATGCGGCCATAGGGAGGAAGGTGCAATACCCCTTTGTATGTAGTTGCATGAACTCAAGTCTCAAGCTCCGTTGTTTCTGGCGGCAGGGTCAGCTTTGCCAGTCATGTTACTACCTATATACCTTGATGATCTAGACAGGCGTCTGCCTATTTATCGCCTCTCTCTCTCTCTCTCTCTCTCTCTCTCTCTCTCTCTCTCTCTCTCTCTCTCTCTCTCTCTCTCTCTCTCTCTCTCTCACACACACACACACACACACACACACATTGGTGCCCACTACTGCTACTGCAGGGATGTGGCTCGCTTCCTGCCTTGCACTCGTACAAGTCGCGCCAGCCCACCATCAACCGGGGGCACGACGACCCTCACGCGTGGGGAACGAAGGCAGCCGCGAAGAAAACGCCAGTACTCGCAACCATACCCGTTGACCCGCCACAACCAGGCGGAAGAGGCGCAGGGGGTGGCAGCGGTGGGGATGGCAAGGGAGGCTCCGGAGGCAGCAAAGGCAGGGCCAAGCTGCCATCACCACAGGAACTACTATCCCAGCTGGGACCTGACAGGGACGCCGGTGAGCATCGTTTTCAGCATTTCCTCGGGTAGTGATCAGGCTTTAGGTGCATCGGCACCAGCGGTGATTGCATGGGCAGCTGCCGATTGTTTTTCTACACCTGGCAGGTTTTGCGTGAGACTGTGCAGCGTGTTGGGGGTGTATTTATGTTGGGGTTCTTTTCCGCTTGGCTGCGTGTGCTCATTTCTCTCACTGTTTGTTTTGGAGGTCTTGTGGCTTGAGCGATCAGCTGCGTGACACACTCCGTCCAGGACGGAGCTACACAGGTAGTGGCAGCAAGGTCTGGCTGCTTAGTTTGAAGTAATACTATGCTTGTACGATAGTGTCATGAAGATAGTGCATGAAATGTTTTCAGAAGTTGCATGATCATAGTGCCTGAAATGTTTTCAGAAATGTGCTCATTTGTTATAACTGTTTCTGTCTCCACCAAGGCATTCAAACGGACGGTAAAATGATCCTTCCCTCCTGGTGGTGCCCCAGCCCTGTTCTGAGTTGAGCGCATGCACAAGCAACAAAAAGCCTTTTTACGCCCTCACCTTGATCTAAACCAGCAGAATGATCCGGGCTTCACAAATGAATGGCTGGGCTATGATGTCCAGGTCACTATGCGGCGCTCGCGGCCGCGTTTCTACCGCTGCTGATGGACTGCTGGGTCGACTGCACCCCTGCTCTAGTCGCCGTGGACCCCGACCTAATCTCCCTCCACACCATGGCTGAGGTCACCGGCGCAGCGCTCCTGTTGCTCCGTGGTTTATCGGAGCATAGTCCCCCCGATGAAGTGAACGATGACGCGGCTGGTGTGGCAGCGGGGGGTAACATGGGGGCCGTGGGGGTATCTCCCCAGCAGCTGTGGTGGCTGTTTCGGGAGCAGCTCGTGAATCTGCTCATGGCGCATTTCCCGTTGGCGGCATCCAAGATCAAACTAAATGCAAACCCACAGGTGGGTGACGTTAAGCCAGTATCGGCGGTGGCGTGTTGGAGTTTCCAGCAACGTGGAGCAGCAGTCGAAGCATTTTTTCCTGGAGCATGGCAGCAGGGCAGCACAGATTCGTCAAATGAGGCATCCACTTCAAAGTTTTGGAGGTTACAGCTTTCGAGATGCATTTGGAGACCACAGCTGCGCAAGCCTGGTGGCATTGACGTAGAAGTTTTTGCAAACCTGGGGACATTTGATCGGTGCACAGTAACATTATTTTTCTGGGTGTCAGATCAAATTATTTGTATGTCCTCAGGCAATCTTTTATTCCTCTGCCTTCAAAAACCTGGCACTTTCCCTGCCATGCATATGCGTATCCGCGTGATACAAATTGTTGGGGCATAGCCATTGTTTGCCACAACAATGAGTGTCTGCGTTATGCCATGCTGTAGACATTGTTGCTATTGCATCGGACAGTGCAAAGTACCAGCCACTGTGACCATGGCATTGACTGATATGGTCTTAACTGAGTTGGCCAAAAAATTGTAAATTATCTACAAATAATGTCCGTGGGTGCAGCTGGTGAAAAATGTCTACTTTCAGCCCTCTTGCTATGTTTGCCATCCCGTCTCTAATGGGTTGGATGTCTCCGTCCATCCACTGTGTGCGCATAACATACGGCAAATAGTTACTACATAATTTAAAGAGCTTACACTACGCCGCCATGCATACTGTGTGCGCATAAGTCTTCAACCTCTAATTTTGTTGCAGCTAATAGAGTCACGTGACATTGAGTAACTAATTACTATACTACTACTACTACTACTACTACTACTACTACTACTACTACTACTACTACTACTACTACTACTACTACTACTACTACTACTACTACTACTACTACTACTACTACTACTACTACTACTACTACTGTTTCTACTACTACTACTGCTACTACTGCTACTACTGCTACTGCTACTGCTACTACTACTGCTACTACTTCTATTACTTACTACGTAGTATATGCACACACAACATAACTCTTCGTTCTCTTGCTTTGTTGCAGCTGACAGAAGCGATCGCGTTGGTTCATTAATTTTCTTGTATGGTTGCAGCTGACAGAAGCGATCGCATCGGTGAACCAGCGCGTCTGCAAGGTCATGGCATTCTTCCTCCGGCTGCGACCCCAACCCGCAACTGGGTCGCAGCTGTGGATGGGAAGGCACGTGGCAGCAAGCTGGGGTGCTGCCTCCCAGTCGGGCAGCGCAAGTGGCGCGATGACGCCAGATATGGTGGAGGAGCCTTGGGCGTGCAGCCTGCTCAATTTCTGCAGCAGCTGTCTCACAGGAGAGGTGGGTGGCGAGGGGGGGTGTTTGGAATGGCACTGGGCTAACTTCTCTGATCAGAGTTCCTTTGAAAATGGCCTCGTTTCCTTTGCAAGAATTTGGCGATAGCCGGACGAGACAGCGAAGCGTGTACTTATCAGTTATCTCTGAGCTAGTTGGCCACTTAACTCATAGCTTAATTTTTACATGTTATATGACCCTTGGACATGATTATTGAAGTGCTCCGCTTGAATGGATCATATGATTTTGATCACTTCATTTCGGTCATTTTTTATCCTCATTCAAACCGACATCCGCGCAGGCGGTCGTGACGGATGACCTACACCTGGAGCAAGGCCTTCCGTCGCGCTCAGAGATGGAGCTGGCGCTTCCCGCTGCGCTCGAAGTGGTAGAGCAGGCGGTGCCTGTGGTGTCTCCTGACCGCCGCCACCAACTGCTCAAGGCAAGGAACGGGGCTACCTTTATTTTGGCTCTAGCCTGCACGCTGCTGTACTACAGATCGGCATGAGCATAATTAACGATCGCCATCAGCTGCTCGAAGGCAAGAAGGGGCAAGGAAGGGGCAAGGAAGGGGCAAGGAAGGGGCAAGGAAGGGGCAAGGAAGGGGCAAGGAAGGGGCAAGGAAGGGGCGAGGAAGGGGCAAGGGGCGAGGAAGGGGCAAGGAAGGGGCAAGGAAGGGGCGAGGAAGGGGCAAGGAAGGGTCAAGGAAGGGTCATGGAAGGGGCAAGGAAGGGGCAAGGAAGGGCAAGGAAGGGGCAAGGAAAGGGCAAGGAAGGGGCGAGGAAGGGGCAAGGAAGGGGCAAGGAAGGGGCGAGGAAGGGGCAAGGAAGGGGCAAGGAAGGGGCAAGGGAGGGGCAAGGAAGGGGCAAGAAGGGGCAAGGGAGGGGCGAGGAAGGGGCAAGGGAGGGGCAAGAAGGGGCAAGGGAGGGGCGAGGAAGGGGCAAGGAAGGGGCAAGGAAGGGGCAAGGAAAGGGCAAGGAAGGGCAAGGAAGGGGCAAGGAAAGGGCAAGGAAGGGGCAAGGAAGGGGCAAGGAAGGGGCATGGAAGGGGTAGAAAATGGGCAAACTTCACCATGGCTCCAATGTAGGGTCTTTAAAATAAGAGACTCGTGATTACGAACAACGATCGCCGCCAGCTAGTCAAGGCAAGAGTTTTTTTTTGCTAGAAGTTGTTGCGGTTATACTTAACGTCCTGTAGATCACGGACCTGATACTTCATTCCTTGTAGTAGGCTTTGCTTTCTATCCACTGGCTTGTCAAGGGCAGGCATCCACCTTGACTTTGTGGAGGTGGGTGGTTCATTAAGACATGCAGCTGATAAATTTTGCTTGAGCTCTCTCTCTCTCTCTCTCTCTCTCTCTCTCTCTCTCTCTCTCTCTCTCTCTCTCTCTCTCTCTCTCTCTCTCTCTCTCTCTCTCTCTCTCTCTCTCTCTCTCTCTGTCTCCACCTCGTTGCAGGCGGTAGAGGCTGCGTTTCGCAAAGCACGGGCGCAGGCGCCAGTCAAGCGCATCTGCCTCAACTTCATGGCGCGCATTCTGCGGGTGCGTCGCATAATCACACCGGCATTGGTCACACCGGCATTGGTCACACCAGCATTGGTCACACTGGCATTGGTCACACCAGCATTGGTCACACTGGCATTGGTCACACCAGCATTGGTCACACTGGCATTGGTCACACCAGCATGGGTCGCACTGGCATTGGTCACACTGGCATATATGTCTGTGACGTTGTCTGCTGGGCGCGAAACGAGCTTGGCAGCTGCGGGTCACCTTGTGTTGGCTGCCTTCCTCAGAAACAGGATGGTCGTCTTAGAATTTCATAGTAGGACGATAAGGGAAAGGTTTGCCTGGGATAGTTGTTTTGAGGCAGGGCATTGTCGCGCGCCCAGTCTTGTCATCTTCAGGGTTGAATTCGTAAAAAATTAATATAGTGATATGAAGGGGTATACTTCATATCCCTTATATTTAATATGTAAGGGGTATACTTCATATTTTTCTTGGCCCATTACTCTCCTTGGTATCAGGAACATATGGTCAAAGTTTCATGGTCATGTCTTCTGTGTACGGATAGGGGTGCTTCACGCAGATGGAATAAGGCGGTTGGGACCCCCCTTGCGCTATTGCTTGCCGACTGGTGTACTAAAGAGTGGCCATTAGATAGGATGGATGGGCGGCGACCCGGTTTAGCACCTCACTTGCGTTCAGCATGCTTAACTAGCTTTTTAGTGCTTTTATATAATGCCCGCAGCATCTTTGCGTGCGTGCTTGCCGGCACGTGTGCACCTGTATGGCATCCACCTGCTCTGGCGTTGCCTCAGGACACGGCGCTTCAGCCGCACCTGCCGGGGGATGTCGTGGAGGAGTGGATGCGCCACTTCCCGCGCTTGCTGTGGGAGCTCAAGGCCAAGCAGCCCGCCATGTCAGAGGTACGCGCGGTTGTTAGTACTGTGCTGGGTTATGTTATTTTGACATTTAATGAACTTCATCCACGTATCCAAATTTACCATGTGGGAGGTATGCGTGGTCACGCTGCCTAGAATTGAAGCGTTGTCAAATGCGTGGATTGAAACTGACCATTCACTCCAGCCCCGTCAAGCATTTATAAGTGATAGCGTTTGTACCAGCTTTTCGTAGTAAAAGACTAAAACAAGCAAAGGAAGCCAAAGTAGTAAAGGGAACGGCTGGATGCCGGATGTTGGCTGCTCGCACCAATTTCATCCTATTATTTGCCCTCCGTCGCCAGGCAATTTTGGAGCTTGGGAAGCATGTACAATTTTTGTTAGCCAATAATGCTGTTTTCCAAGCTTATGCTGTCTGCGCTTGTGCCGTACACCCACCAGACGATGTTGGAGCTCGCAGGCACATATCCATCGCTCCCATTCACTGTGCTGTTGCTGTCTGTGCTTGTGCCGTCCACCCACCAGACGATGTTGGAGCTCGCAGGCACATATCCATCGCTCCCATTCACTGTGCTGTTGCTGTCTGTGCTTGTGCCGTCCACCCACCAGACGATGTTGGAGCTCGCAGGCACATATCCATCGCTCCCATTCACTGTGCTGTTGCTGTCTGTGCTTGTGCCGTCCACCCACCAGACGATATTGGAGCTCATCCTGCGGCTACTCCAGCGCACGCCCGAGGACTCGCCCATGATGCCCGCGTGCGCGTCCCTGCAGGGCCTCCTGGTGCCTTTCTTCGCAACCAAGACCCCTGCCAGGGACGGCAGCGGTGCGTGTCGCATGCTCTTGTCATATGCTAGAATGGCAACTGGTGCACCCCTGCCAAGGACGGCGGCGATGCGCCTGGTATATGTTAGCCAGCGAGTCCAAGATGCTATCATCGCCACTGGGGCGGTAGAGACAGACATTTTCATACTATCACCCTTTGATTGATGACTGGGACTTGGCAGCTGCTTGCAGGTCTCCATGTTTGGGAAGCTGTCTGTCGTATGTATGTCATAATCCTTTGTTCGTCCTTAATTTGTGAAATGGCTCGTCTTTCCATGTTGAGTTTGAACTCTCATGAACCCTTGATGTTATGCTGCCTAACTTTTTTTAAAATCTGTTTCCCATGTGCATCCCCTCTCGCTTTGTGCCTTCTGTGCGGCCCTTTTGCGCCAACATCGTGCCTCTTGAGCGCCCCATCTGCGTACCTTTATATTTTGTTGTTGGTTTCTTTGGGGGGTTCCTCTTGCTGGCCCGCTTGTGTTTCATATCAATAGGCACACAGACGGTGCTGGGGCCATTTGCGTCGCTGCCCCCGCGCTGCCAGCGGCTGGCCGTCCACTCCCTCTTCTACTTCGCGACCATCAGCGCGGGGATGCTGTCAGCCCTTGCCGCGTGCTGCATGGGTACGTGGCCGCGCAACAACCTTGCATGTCTTGTTTGCTGCATGGGTGGGTGGCCGCGCCTGAGCCTTGCTTGTTTGCATGCTGCTTGGGTGAATATATCTAAATAGCAGTTCAGCAGCAAGGGTGCATTATCTAAGTACGAGCACAAGAGCAAGGGTGCATTATCTAAGTAAGAGCACAAGAGTAAAGTCGAATATACATATATATCTAAGTAAGAGCACAAGAGCAAGGGTGCGTATGTCTAAGTAACAGCGTGCGCGCAAGGCTGCTCGTGTCCAGGAGCACGCGCGCAAGGGTGCATTTATGTACTTAAGCGTACAAGAGTGAGGCTGCATAGATCTAAGAGTACAAGAAGGAAATTAAGGCTTCCCCATTCTTGGGCTTAGGCACAGCAAGCTTGGGCGCTATAAAGGGTTAGGGAGGAACGGGGCGGGGGGGGGGGGGGGGGGGGGGGGGGGGGGGTAATTGCGACGTGATTGCAACCTTTTGTCGCTCGCCAGGGTTGGATATACATGTAATCCATTTATCCAACCTTTCCAAAACGCAGTTCTAAGCACTTTTCCACGTTGTTCCCGCTTCACCCTCGCGGTCAGCTCTTTTGGTTTCCTTGGCTCCTTCTTTTGCGGGTGTCCAGCAAAGGAGGTTGCGGATGACATCGCGGCCGAGGTGGTGGACGTGGTGCAGCATTGCTCCGCCAGCATCGAGCTCCCAGACTACGTGAGCTTCCTCTTCACCCTGCTGGTGGGACCCTGGAGGGTGGCGGACAAGGGTGCGTGGGCCCACCTCCTTGATCACTTTGTGAAGCATCGAGAGTAGCACGCCATGGACGGGTGGACTAGCAATCTTGGACGTTGACTTTCTATGTACTGCTATGTTTCCCTTAGCGCGGTACTTATGCTCAATCAATGCTACGTTTTTTGGTGTGGCTTTTAAGCAGACGGACACTGTTAGGAGGGAATGCTTTTGTTGTTATGCATTTAGCCACCCCTTCATTGCTATGCAGCCGTATGTTTTGTCATGAAATAAGGTTTCATAAATATGACCCTACTTGGCGTGTCCTCCCAAGGAGTGGCCGATGGGGTAGAAGAAGGAAAGAGGAAAGTCATACCTTGTTTTGTGAGTTCGAAGATCTGGCAATAGTGTTCACCGTACTTCATCAACTTGCCATCAGGGCATAATTGCAGTGGTTCTTCTTTATCACCCCCTCTTTATCACTCCTTTTTCATCGTCCCCGATGCCATGAGACACAGCCGTGCGACTTTTCCGAGAAATTCCCACACTTCCAAAAGGATATATTTTGTCCTACATTCTCTGAACCTGTCTCTCTCGAGCTCTTTGCACTGTTTGCATTGCCTGGTGTGCCTTTTATTTCTTTCATCTGCCATTATGGCCTTGCTTGCCGCATCTCGAGGACTGCCTCAGGCCCTCAGCAGACGACAGGTGGCGAGGATGCAGGAAGCAAGAGCACGTCTGAGGCAGTGTTGTCACAGTGGCGGCGAGGCAAGGCGCTCGTTGCCGCGGTTTCTCGCGCGGTCGTCAATGGGGGCCCGGCGATGCTGCCCCTGCTGGAACCGTCGATCATGGGCTATCTGGTGGGTTCAACAAATGTCATAAGAGATACTAGTATAGTTTTTTTTTTTCCAAGTGCAGACTTTGAAAAAAAAAGTTTTCCTGTTGCTTCAAACCATGGTCATCCTTGCATATGTTCATTTTCCCCCCCCAACCCTGGTTCAACCAATATTGTGCTTCGTGTTCTGTTGTGGGGGAATCATAGGGCAATGAAATGGTTTGGTCAAGAGTTATGCGCCAATTGCTCTTGGGGAAATGTGACTAAAATAGTGTCTTTTCTATTGTAGCGTGTTACCGGCGTATGGTTTGGGTAATTCCCCCCCAAGTGGTGGCATGAATGCCCAAACATCATAGTTATGGCCCCCAACCGTCATTGGATATGTTTCAAACGCATTAGAATTGTTTTTGAATAATGTTACTTAAGGGAGTCCCCGATATGTCCCCAAACCAGAAAGTGTTCATACATTACATTGGACTCCCCCACGTGGCCACCCTAGGTAGTTGTTGATCATATTTAATGTTGTTGTTAACGTCTGTTGTTGTTTTAACCCACCCACATGCCACCTAGCAGGGAAGCTTGCAGCCGCCCTCCCCGAACTTGGTGTTCGCGGCCGCGTCTGCGTTGCTCGCGGGCTGCCGTGCGGGGGCCATGGGTAATGCTGGCGTGCCGGAGGGGACCTCAGGAATGCCGTCAGCGGGCAAGGGCGGAGCTCCACTGCCAATCGCAGACGCGTTGTTGGCGCGCCAGCCCTCCCTGGTGCCGATGCTGGCGTCCTTGTTACTGGCAGTATGTGACGGGGGGCAGCTGCTGAAAGAGGTAAATCATTTCTATCCGCAATAGCTGTTGCCGGCGCGAGAAGCATGGAGTTATGCGGCAAGAACCATAGAGTATCTTACTGGCGTGAGAATTTCGACTATGAATGGTTGACAGTCATACCGTTGATTGGTTGACTTGTGGTCATATGGCCGTGGCTGACTCGACGGTGCTCTAAATTGACAACAATGTTTTCCCTATGACAACCTGGCCATGTCCCGGTAGGATGAACCTGGCCATGTCCCGGTAGGACGAACCTGGCCATGTCCCGGTAGGATGAACCTGGCCATGTCCCGGTAGGACGAACCTGGCCATGTCCCGGTAGGATGAACCTGGCCATGTCCCGGTAGGATGAACCTGGCCATGGTAGGATGAAGCTGGTCATGTCCCCCTATGACAACCTGGTCATGTCCCGGTAGGACGAACCTGGCCATGTCCCGGTAGGATTGAAGCCGCCTTTTCTCAAAGCCTCCTCACAAGTGGACGTCTCCTCAGGAGACTGGGGTTGTATCAGACCACGACATGCTGCTTGTGAGGTCGTAATGGATCCCTACAATGGGCGAGTATAATGCACAGGTGGACCCATGCGTTGATGGCCTGTGCAAGCCGCATAGTCTGCGCCGGTCGCATTGTTAATTATGCGGCTGATATCAGTTTCGCTGTTTTCGTAGTTACTACCATGTTTGTTACTGACACAATACTAGTATTTATTTATTATTTGCTACTGCGTCCACGATTGATAATGGCTACTTTGCATTGTTGTGTTTTTTAAATCTGGCAGCAGGAATGGCTACTTTGCGTGTCATTTTTAATTAACATGACTTGTGTCATGCTGCTGTGTGCATGAGCAGGAATGGCTGGAGCGAGCCGAGCCGTGCCTGTGCTTGCTCGCGGGGGCCCCATTGGCACTGCCATCTGTCACAGAGCAGATTCTGCTGTCCGTCACGCCGCCTGCTCCAGGTGGGCTATGTGCAGTGTTGTCATCGCACAAACAAATTCATCAAAGCTTTTTGAATTCTTATCACGTTTTTGAAAGCTTCCCACTGCGGGTTCCTGCTTGAATTGATTGGCTAACCATCTGTCCTGGGAGGAGACTATAAGCTAGTGTCAAACAAGCTAGTTTCAAATAGGCTAGTGTCAAACAGGCTAGTGTCAAACAGGCTAGTGTCAAACAGGCTGCTGTCGAACAGGCTACTGTCGAACAGGCTAGTGTCAAACAGGCTAGTGTCGAACAGGCTACTGCCGAACAGGCTAGTGTCGAACAGGCTAGTGTCAAACAGGCTAGTGTCGAACAGGCTAGTGTCGAACAGGCTAGTGTCGAACAGGCTAGCGTCGAACAGGCTAGCGTCGAACAGGCTAGTGTCGAACAGGCTAGTGTCGAACAGGCTAGTGTCGAACAGGCTAGTGTCAAACAGGCTAGTGTCGAACAGGCTAGTGTCGAACAGGCTAGCGTCGAACAGGCTAGCGTCGAACAGGCTAGTGTCAAACAGGCTAGTGTCGAACAGGCTAGTGTCAAATAATATAGGGCACTTGTGTTGGGCTGTATGTTGAACAATACAGTTTCATGTAATAATATCACGTATTATAGTACTACTACATGTATACAACATATTATGTAATTATAATATACTAGTGTATCATTTACTAGTATATCGTGTGCACATAATATCGTGTTTATAATGTAATATCATGTAGACATGTACTTGCAATTTTAGGTAGGCTGCTCATGTACTGCTGTAGCTCCGCCACGGTAGCCATGCTCCCCATGCCATTCCTTGGAGTGTCTTACAACCCCTGACTTGGCATGCACTGATATTCTGGGTATCACCTCGACGATGAAAGCCGACAGATTACCCATCACCCTTCCGCTCTGTGCAGATAGATTTTTTCTAGGATGCTGCATGATCTTGTCATTCAATATAGGATGCTGCATGATCTTGTCATTCAATATAGGATGCTGCATGATCTTGTCATTCAATATTAGGATATGTTGCATGATCTTTTCATTCAATATAGGATGCTGCATGATCTTGTCATTCAATACAGGATGCTGCATGATCTTTTCATTCAATATAGGATGCTACATGATCTTGTCATTCAATATCGGATGCTGCATGATTTGTCATTCAATATCGGATGCTGCATGATCTTGTCATTCAATATAGGATGCTGCATGATCTTGTCATTCAATACAGGATGCTGCATGATCTTTTCATTCAATGTGCCTGCCAAAATACGATTAAGGAACGTGCTTGGGTTTTTACTAGAATCTGTCGTATTGAAAGCACTGCCCTTGTGTATCCATGTCCATCATCTTTGCATGCTGCGGCCTTGTCCTCTACTGAACATTGTGGAACATTATCCGACAGGACGGCCTGAGCGGACCGCGCCAGCTGGCGAGAAGGTTCTTCGTGCCACGTCGGCGCTGCTCTTGCTCCTGCGGCACCGCCCGCTGCAGCCCCACTTTGTCGCGGAGGAGGCACGGATGCTGCCATGCTTCTCCCGCATGAGGGTAAGCTTTGACTGCAAATGTATGGAAGAGTGTATGCTTTCATACCCTCAGTTTGGCTAGGGGTGAAAATGGGTGCATAACAGGAAGGCGTGCGGCTTGATTATGGATTAAACCTTTAAAACGACGTCAGAGGGGTAAGTGTGCACATGCTTGGTCTCCCATGGGGGCGCGCAGATATGGCCATTTATACTATACGGGCCTCCTGATCCGTGAATGAGGTTAAGTGCCCAGCTTTCTCATGGGCCGCTTAGGTATGGCCACTGTGAGTAAGATTGGCATTGAAGCAAAGGTTACCCACGTGTTTCTTTTTTTTTTTTGAATGTATCACTTACCAGAAAGTTTCCTAGTGACAAGGTGTGGGTTTATATCCTACTGAGACAATCATCTAGGTATCATTAGCTCCACTCGTACACACCACATGGATCACTTACCGCCAGCTCCCAAGTGCAATATGCTATTCTTCTGGCAATCATCTAGGTATCTCATATATATTTTTTATAATTCAGTATCTTATACTCCAGTACTACCCTTGTGGTGGTACTGTAGCACTCTGGCCACCTGACGTCTCACATGGCACTGCTTCATTGGCAATGCACTGCAGACTGTGGGTGGGGGGCTACTATAGCACACAGCACGTCGGACCTCTGCATGATCTGTTGCCCATTTCCATCCCACTGACTCAGTCTACGCGTAAATTAAATAAAAAATTAATGGGATGGAAATGGTGTTGATTAATGATACCTCGATTGGCACTTCACTGGCACTGCACAAAGGGTTTAGTGGCCTGAGGCCTTCCTGCCCGGTGGTAGCCGTTGCTTCTTTGAGTATGAGTCGTGCAGGCGCTATGCTATTGCCTGACTAATGACACTGCTTGGCAGTGCACTACACAGGAAGCTAGTGCGTGCCCTCCATAAGTTCTGCTGAACGCATTTGCATGCCTGTTCACCTCACTCAAATGCGTTGCTGTGATGGCCTGGTGTGATGGCCTGCGCACACCAGGACATGGTTACGGCGATCAGCATCGATGAGGAGCCGACCCGCAGCCAATGCCGCACGGCCTACCAGCATCTGCACAATGTCTTGGTGGATTTGTACGGAAGCAAGGCCCAAAGCCTACAGCTGGGCCACTGACGAAGTACGAACCAAGGACAGGGCACTGACAGGCCACCAATAAGCCATTGATAGGCTTCCGATAGGCCACCAGTGGGACACTGCTGGGCCAAGGATAGCTACAGCACGCACAGTCGCGCGCTTTTGTCAATTAATCAGGAGAGCTGGGCCAAGGATAGCTGGTGTTGTGCCACAGAATGATGGCCTACCAGCAGCTGACCCCGGATATATGTCATGAGTGGGCCATGCATGGGCAAAGTCATCGATTCAGTCGCATCCCTTCATAGGGAAGCACGCATTGGATAAGCCAGCCCGTTGGCCATAGGTGCCCATCCATAGGCGCCGGTGGTCAACTGGTCATCCATTGATGGGCCACTCATGGGCTACTGATGTTTATAATAGTCTCAAAATGAGGAAGTGTCGTTGACTTTGCAACTACGTTGATGCAACATTACCTTGTAGTATCATCGCTGCCTAGCTGGTTTAGGGGGCTTTTTCTCTTCAGACTGAGGACTTATGCTCACGTGACGCAGTCACGTGTCTATTAATTAATTAATTAATTCTCTTCAGATGGTTCGCATGCATGGTGCTGTGCTTTGGGCCCACTCCAGGGTGCATGTGTACAGGGGGGAGTAAGCGGCTGCAGCGGCTAGGCATGCATTGTTTATATGGGCGCTGAACTAGCCTGCAAAACTGACCAAGCACTGTGATCGAACCTTTTCGATTGGCACTTGCTGCACGCATGCCTGCCTTCAGAACCACGTTTGAGGATTGATCCCATGCACGTCATGCCTGTCATTAATTAATTAATTAATTAATTAAGTAAGTAAGTAATTAAGTAATTAATAATTAATTAGGAACATGACTCCGTTGGGACGGTACATGTAGCACATATCCCCAGGTGAGAAGGGGCATATGGCTAGTCAGCAAAATTGGTGCGAGAGGTCCCCAGTTCGATTCCGGTCGGATTCATTTGCAGATCGCGTTTTCCGCGTTTTCCGCGGCCCGGCACTGAACGCAAAGGTTTTCACCTTTGCGGAGTGTCTGATCAGAATATGGCTAGCAAGGATACACATTTCCATCACCATTCATCTTCATCATCCTGAACGACTCGAACACGCGGACAAGATAACGGCAGGCTCGAGCTACCATGGTCCGGATTCTCCCGATTTCTAGCCTGCGCTGGTTGTCTCCTTGATATGGCTTTTAATACATTCTGGGCTACTTCCTGCAAGGGTAGGATGTAAACTACACCTGCTCTAGGTGCACAAAGGCACGTCTGCACCACCATGACCTTCCAGAGCTCAAGGGGGGCCTGGCATGGGGTGGAAGATCACCATGGCTATACAAAGGCCGGCTAGGGCATGGCTTCTCAGCATGGCGGATAAGATGGAGTTCCTCAAGTGTCGCAAGCGGTTTGGGGGGACCGCCTACACGCTGGATGACGACTTGACCTTGACGCAGCAACAACGGCGACGGGAGTTATGGCCGACCTACCTCCAGCTTCGGCAGACGGCGGGGCAGAAGCCGGTCTACTGGAAGGGGGCGGACATCTACGTCGCCCACAAGCCCTGGCAGGCGACCCCTGCCGCCCCAGCCACCCCAGCCACCCCAGCCTAGGGAATATATAGCAGTAGTGTAGACTAGAAAGCTTAGTGACGTGGCCATTTTCTGATCAGACACTCCGCAAAGGTGAAAACCTTTGCGTTCAGTGCCGGGCCGCGGAAAACGCGGAAAACGCGATCTGCAAATGAATCCGACCGGAATCGAACTGGGGACCTCTCGCACCAATTTTGCTGACTATAGGACGGACGTCTCCGGTTACCATGGCATCGCCAACTTACACCTACAGTCATCCGCAAAAGTTCTCCTGTCCGGGGAGTGATGCAAGCCTTTCGGATTTGGTACTAGATAAATCACTCGAGATCTGTGTGTAGGAGTACTACACACGTGTCTGCACGCGAGACTTGTTCAGTCTCGCACCGTGAGACGGGCTGAACACGGCTGAATCCTTCTTTAGAAGGGGGCGTAGCCGGTACTATCGAAATCAGCCAAGCGTATATTCTGATCAGACACTCCGCAAAGGTGAAAACCTTTGCGTTCAGTGCCTACGTGATGGGCCCACACCCGCCCTTACAATAGCCGTAGCAATTTCGAGTCATGCTTTGCCCATGCAGGGAGTTACTCCCTGCTGAGAGGCCATGTGTACCCTAGCTATAGCCTAGCCACATACCTTCCACCCCATATGTCATGCAGGCCTTCTAGGCCCTCTCCTCAAGCCCCCCCTGGGTGCCTGTGCTTGTTTAGGAGGCATGAACCATCATGGAGGTGCAGGTGCACCTAGTGCACCCAGAGCAGGTGATAGTCGTACATCCTACACCTGCAGGTTGTCGCCCTGATTGTATTACAAACCCATAGATGCCCCTTTCTCAGGGCTGTGTGTTACATATGCTCCCCACGGAGCTATGATTTTAATTAATTAATTAATTCTCAGCAAAGAATGACTCTCTGCATAGGCGGAGCTGAGCTAAATTATTAATGCATCATCCATGGAGGGTCCCATTATAGGCAGGGCGTGGCTAAATTCTTAGGCATCATCCATGGGGGCCATTATGGGCGCACATGCGCGTGGGCCACGTGGTAGGCTAAGCCTTACTAATCTACACTACTGCTATATTCCCTAGACTGGGGTTGCTGGGGTGGCAGGGGGTGCCTGCCAGGGCTTGTGGTCGACGTGGATGACGTCCCCCCGCCAGTATATCGGTTTCCCCCCTGCGCTCTGCCGGAGCTGGAGGTAGGTCGGCCATAGCTCGCGTCGCCGTTGTTGCTGGGCCAGGGTCAGGTCGTCGTCCAGCGTGTAGCGAGTCCTCGAGAGCTTCTTGCGGCTTATCCCCCATGTGAGGAGCAGGGGAGCTGGGCCAGCCTTACCCCGCACGCGGGGAAGGCGGGCAGCTGACATCTGCAGCTCACCAGTGGGTTGCATGGGGGCAAGAATGTCGCGCTAAAATGCCGTGAGAAGAGTCGCCGAGGTCTCATCTGCCGGCTGGTCGAAGTGCTTGACGATTGTGGCTGCGCTGGGTGCGGTCGGCCTCTTCGCGGAGGTCGAGGGCTTGTTGCTTGAGCTGTGCCGCGATGATGGAGGTGGTGGAGGTGGTGTGGTGCTTGAGCAGGTCCGCCCAGGTCTGGGTGGGAGGAGCATCGCTGGCCGGGCCAGCAGATGCCGGCTGGGCAGCGATGTCCTTCACCGCGCGCCTGGGCGGTGAGGCCTGCGGTGTTTTGCAGGCACTCAATGGCGATGGCGTGGTCGTGGAGGCGCTTGTCGATGTCGTGGAGCTGGGTTTTGATGTCGGCGGTGGAGGTGGAGGCGGCAGTGGAGGTACATGGAGTCGAGGAGGGTGGAGGTGGAGGTGACGGTGGTGGAAATATGGGGGAGCTCAGTAGCCAGCGTGCCTCCCATTGCTGCCACATCTGTAGCAAGGGGGGTCACGTGCTGCTGGAGGGCTTCCGTAAGGATGGAGCGGAGTGTAGGTGCGGAGATGGATGGAGCCCAGATCTCGCCGTCAGACTTCGTGAGTAGGGAGCATCTGAGAAGCATGTGCTGAAGCTCGGGCCGGACCCGTGTACATGCCCGTCAGCAGCAGCTCTCGGCTCTAGCTACGTAAACCCGATGCCGTCCGGTTCGAGGCGGTCGATGCTGTGAAGGTGGATGCACAGCGCAAGAAGCGAGGTGTAATCCCCGTAAAAAATGCAGCGCATAGCAGTGCACGGGGCCATATTGTACCAGTTGTGATCGTCGACATGGAAGGAATAGGGCTTGAAACGTGGTTCGCGTGGAGCTTGAATGGATGGGCGACTGCGTTTGGTTTCAGGCGATGCCGAGGGCGAGGCCGCGGGAGGAGCTCAGTGAACCACTAACGCTTGGCGAGGGTCACCGCTGCCTGCGAGGCCGGGAGGCTGAACTGCAGCCGGGGCTGCAGGCGTATTTGCTTGGCTCATCGCAGCTTCCAAACTGCGGTTCGTCGAGTTGCGTTTGCTCGACATAAATTGCGGGATAGCTTCGGGAAAATAGATCAGCGTGTGCGTCTGAGAAAGACGAAGCGATTTTGATATTCACGGCCGAATTTGGGGCCCAAACGTGAAAGTTATGAGCTCCGCCGTCAGCCATGGCTACCTCGTGGCTCGTGGCTCGTGCCTGTCATTACTCAGGCCATTTTGTGAGCATAAAAGTTGAAGCAAGACTACTATCAAGGAGACAACGAACTATGCCCCATTTTGTGGTATTGAGCCTCTCAATCTTCATGTGTACGACATTGTACCTGGGGATTAATTGCTCGTGGGACAGTGGATGTTGTAATCCGACTTCAACACCTTGCAAGCATTGGAGTACCGTAGTGGTCAAAATCACTTTGCGTCTAATTGTTTGCGAATCCACCTCGCAAACTGCTATTAATGGGCTTCATTTTGTGTCGCAAAGTTCAAATGTTACCGCGCCGCGCCTGCGCCGCGCCGCACAGCCCCAAGCCTAGCTATTTTAATCAGTGCTGTACCCAATGGATCAAACAAAATTACTCAGGTGGGTAGTTGGGTTACATCGAAAGGGGGCCAAGGGATATGAAGTCGGTGAGATGAAGCCACTGACCACAAACAAGTCCATCGGCTCGCAAACCTAAAACTTTGCCTTTGTTTAGGGTCGCAAACTATACATTTCACCTTGTTTTGGGGTCGCAAAAGTAATTATTCGCAAAGTGATTTTGACCACTACGGTACCCTGTTTTTGCCTCCGTGGATGTACTTCACCAACATTTTTTTGTCAATCAGCCACGTGGTCCTGTGGGGGGGACACGTGCTTTCGGTCCCTGCATGCTGCACAACAAGGAGGGGGGCAGGGATTCCCACCTTCTCGCATGCTTAAAGGCCAGCCAAAGGTGCGATTGCAACTACTCATGAGGAGAGTCTGGCATCGATTGTGAGCGAGATATGACCCATGTGTGCGGGACGTGCTAATAGGTGGCTCATAAAGGCTCTGCTAACCGGTATCAGGCAGAGCCGGTCTGATCAGAATGTGACCAACATCATCATTAACCAACATCATCATTGCCGCTTGGCTATACGACATACGAGAAACGTCAGGTTAGCCCGCGGAGTTGACACGCTAACTGGTTCATCGATTTCGTGGCCGTCGGCCTTACATCTGCCAAGTCCATACCGCACCTACGCCTCGTTTCCCGGCCTGTGACGAGTTGAGGCTGGTGCATCCGACAAAATCCGTGACCCTGGCAAGTCAGCAACCAAGCCAGCATGTGTGCTCCCAATTGTGTGTGCATCAGCCACTGCCGGGGGCAGCCCGAGTTACCAGTGGGATGTGCAAGATGTGGGCAGCTTGCAGATCAAATATGCGCGGGTTCTCGTTCACAGGGCCTTCTCAGCCTGCAAACGAACATATTACCCACAGGTGCGGCGACAGTAATAGCCGCCCGGATCACGCAAACCACCAGACGTCGCAATCACTGTAAATCACATAACCAATACGTAACCAACGCGTGTTTTATAATGTGCTGTCGTATAACTAAGATTCCGAGTGGTATCATCTTATTACGTATTAAATACTACTGGGGAGCTATGGAGTCCTGAACAGCTCGCGTGGCGTCCCCACCTTGTGAAAGCTCGTGCCATTTGATGATCCGGTATCGCCTACTGCTGTCTAGGAACATGCGCGCGATTCGTGCGCACGCCACGGTCTATTCCCTTTATACACGTGGCATGTCCTTATTATGACAACGAGGGTCTTTCCGTGAGATCATTGTACGGAACCACGCATCCACTTGCTGCAAGAGCATGGATTGACGGTGGCGCATAATCACGGGCTCTCTGGGACTCGGGCCTCGAATTCACCCAGAATCCTTTACCGTCGAGTAGCTCGTGCAGACAAAAATTTAGCTCCACGTTTCCTCAGGAGGAAGTGCATCGTCACCAAAAAAGATTAATTGCGCTTTGGCACCCTTCGAAACTTCTCTGCAGTTGCAGAATTGCAGGCCCTATTCTCTGGAATGCTAATGGTGATCAATACGCGCTGAATTTCTGGAAGCGCAGTGCGCAAGTCGGAGTTTAATGTCGTGGATTTGATCCCCTGTGCGCGACCTTGTAGCTGCGTCGCGCATGCAAGCAGCGGGGCTTTTGTCAGTGCTTGGATTTGACAGTGAATAGATTTGCGGCTCTGAATTCCGCAATTGACTCTTGACGTCGCACGACCTCGGCTTTGAACTATAAGCGCCTTTTTTTCTTCGGCTGTGATGGAGGACCACACCACCCCGGCCAGACCTGGCATCATCACTGCGGCATTACCGTTATGGTGGATGGGTGTTCTGCTAGGCCGTTTCCTTCGTCGTCTGCTGCCCGTCCGCCTGCGAGCGCTCCTCGGGTGGAAGTCCACGGAAGCCCGGGCGAAACTCGTACTTCCCGGAATCAACTTTGGCGAGGGCCCTCGCTTCCACAACGGCCACGTGTATTTCAGCGATATGCACTTAGCCAAGGTAGTTGTGTTCGACGTGGTGAACGGGACCCTGAAAAAGGAGATCTCCTTCCCGTGCGGGTCCGTCTCCGGGCTCGGGTGGCTGCCCGACGGAAGAATGCTCGTCGTGGCGATGAAAGAGAAAAAGCTGCTCGTCCACGACGAGGCCACGGGGCAAACGTCGGAATACGTGGACGTCGGCCACGTGTCCGCGTTCGCCTGCAATGACATGGTCGTGGACACCCTGGGCCGCGCCTACGTGGGCAACTTTGGGTTCGACCTCTCCCGGGGCGTCCTCCACATGCGCCGCACCACGCTGGTGATGGTCGACACCGACCGCTCGGTGCGCGTGGCCTCTAAAAATATCTTCTTCCCCAACGGCGCCGTGCTCACCCCCGACGGCAAGACGCTGATCGTCGCCGAGACACTCGCCGCTTGCCTGACCGCATTCGACGTGGCCCCTGACGGGTCACTGAGCCACCGCCGGGTGTGGGCGTGGCTGGGAGTCCCCCCCGACGGCATCTGCCTGGACGCGGAGGGATGCGTCTGGGTGGCAGTGCCTCAGATCGGCATGTATACTTTCCTCCCAGGGGGCGCGGTCCGCGTGAGGGAAGGCGGGGCGATCACCCACATCCTCGGGTTTGGGGGCAACGGCATCACCCAGGGCTGCGTCGCATGCATGCTCACAGTGGATAAATCTGGCGCCCCGCTCCTGTGTCTATTGCAGGCACGGCAGTACAACGAGCAGAGGGTCAAGCGGCTTGGGGCGGAGAACGCGCGGCTGGTGACGGTGCCAGTAGCGGTCGGCCCTGCGCGGCACAGCAGCGTCCCTTGGTACAACGCGGGATACTGCTGACGGGGGCCCGCAGTTCACTTCTTCACATCGTGGGCAGCATAGGAAAGGTGTGCATAGTAAGAGGAGGTGTGCATGGTAAGAGGTGTGCATATTTGTGCTAGAGAGTGCTTACGCCGTGGACTTGCACAAAAGCATGGCATTATAAGGCTATGTTTGGTTTCTGGCATTCTGTCAGCCGTCAGCCGGGGGAAGAAAACTGCATCCGTCATGGCAACTGCATGGTCCAATCCTTCTTTGAAACAGGTGCCAGGCATCACGCGAGTTTGGGGGGTGCGTTTGGGAAGGGTTTGCCAGCGTGCAGTGGTCAACTCACCAACGCTGAGCTTTCATGAGACTCATATATCTGTCACTCGGCACCAGCATATGAATAGTTGCGGGTGGCAGCATGTGGGGGAGGCTAAGTAACGAGAACCTAACATCTTCATCTTCTGTGGCCACTCGGCCTTGTGGCGGTATGTTAGTGGACAGCCGCAAGCAAAGTCGGCAGGGCCGATGACTGGCATGCATCCCCCTTCACCGCTCGACAAGCGCAGTATCGGTTTCGCAGCGACGGACACGTATGAGAGACGGCAAGGCAATATGTGACATCTGCACCCATGCACCCTTCTGGCCACGCTGATGGGACGCCAACCACACGCCCTTTTTCAGAAGCGGGCCCTACTCACCATGGTGGTCCTGTAACCAAGGACGCTACCTTTCCATGGGATGCTACGGTAGGATTTAGAAATTGTTGTGTTGAGGGTGCCAAGCCCTCTGTTTATGAGCGCAATCAAGCCTTCATGTGGATGCCCCGCAGGAGACCCACACGGCGAGGTACAAGTCCAAGACCCATACAAGTCAAGGGCAGCAAGGTGAGGCACACCAAGCAAGGATACGAATGCGAAGCACTTTGCCCGGAGTCTTCACTGAAAAGGTGGATCCAAGGGTGGGCAACAACAAGAACGGACGTGGATGCATGAATGTCAGCGCTGTTGACCTAATTATCATCTGGGCTGGTGCCTTCAATGGGTGTAATATCAAGGAGACAACCTAAATATAGCTAGCATTAATTAATTAATTAATTAATTAATAGACACGTGACTGCGTCACGTGAGCATAAGTCCTCAGTGGGAGGGGAACATGGGATGGAATGGATGGTATATGCTATCATCTAGGTCCTAGTTACAGGGGTGTGGGTATAGCTAGCATAGGCGTTTTCCGCGGCCCGGCACTGAACGCAAAGGTTTTCACCTTTGCGGAGTGTCTGATCAGAATAGCTAGCATAGGCGTGAATATTATTGAGACACATGCTGAGAATTTCACTTCAAGCCAATACGTTAACTTTGCAGGCAAAATCATTTTATTCATTAAATATGTAGGTAAGTAAGTACTTGCGTGTCATGTGCATGGGCATGCCACACGGAGTACTATGCTAATCTCATTAGAAAAAAAATACACGAAAGTTACAAATATCGTCTGCATCATGCCCAATCATATCTGAAAGGAGACAACCAGCGCAGGCCACAAATCGGGAGAATCCGGATGCATGAATGGATGCATGGATGGAAATATGTAGCGTTGTGCATTGAAATTGTGGCTGGCTTCGAGCCTAACTGGCCGGGAGTGTCTAGTGGTGAGCACCACTGCTGCGATCGATCGCTCTCCCACCATTGACGAGGAAATACCCGCAAATGGAAAACCACTGAAAAGGTAACTAGAGGGGGATATGATCCTCATCTGAGCTGTCCTCGACTGTAATGGCATTTCGACGAGGCGGTAGTGTAGCGGCTATCCTGAGGGCCTACGCCGGCCACGAGGTAGCCATGGCTGTCGGAGCTCATAACTTTCACGTTTGAGCACCGAATTTAGCCGTGAATATCACTATCGCTTCGTCTTTCTAAGACGCACATGCTGATATAATTTTCCGAATCTAAAACGCAATATATGGCGAACAAACGCGCCTCGACGCAACGCAGCCTGGCGGCTGCGCTCGGCAATGAAAATCCGTCTGCAGCTCAGGCTGCAGCTTCGCCTTCAGGTCCGGCAGGCGGCGATGACACTAGTCGTGCACTGGTGGTCGTCCAGCAACCCCCCGGGCTTAACGCCTCGCCATCTGCATCGCCTGACCCCAAGCGCACCCGCCCAGCCGACGACACAGGAGGGTCTTCACGCCCAGAACCGAGCTTTCGGCCCCGGCCTTTCAAGGTCGCAGATTACGACTGGGCCACCATTTCTCCGACCGATGCTATGCGCTGCATCTTCTTCGGGGATTACGCTTCGCTTTACGACTTGTGCCTCCATCTCCACTCCATCAATCGCCTCCTCTGCCCAGACGGCAGCCGCTGGGCCCACATCTCCCAGCTGGTCGGCTGCGTCCGCCCCCATCTCCAGCACGCCATCCTCAACTCCCTTCTCCAGCGCTCTGACGGCGAGATCTGGGCTCCACCCCTTTCCGTCCCCACCCTCCGCTCCATCCTCACGGAAGCCTTTCAGCAGCACGTGACCCCCCTTGCTGCCGACATAGCAGCAATCGGCGGCACGCTGACTGCTGAACTTCCTCACATTTCCACCGCCGCCGCCTCCACCTCCACGGCCATTTCCGCCTCCACTGCCGACATCAAAGCCCAGCTCCTCGACCTCGACCACCGCCTTCAAGCCACCGCCAACGCCCTTGAGAGCTTGCATGACACCGCCGGCCTCACCGCCCAGGCGGTGAAGGACATCGCCGCCCAGCCGGCTCCTGCTGGCCCGGCCGGCGATGCTCCCTCCACCTGGGCGGACTTGCTTAAGCAGCACACCACCTCCACCACCTCCACCATCTCGGCACAACTCAAGCAACAAGCCCTCGACCTTCGCGAGGAAGCCGACATCGCCCGGCGCAGCCACAATGTCATTGTCAAGCACTTCGACCAGCAGGCAGGTGAGACCTCCACGAGCCTTCTTGAGGCATTTAAGCGCGCCATTCTTGCCCCCATGTTACTCACTGGTGAGCTGGACATGTCGGCTGTCCGCCTCCCCCGCGCGCGGGGGAAGGCTGGCCCGGCACCCGTGCTCCTCACCTTTCAGTACATGGCGGACAAGCTGGCGTTCCTTAAATGCCGCAAGAAGCTCTCGGAGACTCGCTTCACGCTGGACGACGACTTGACCCTGGCCCAGCAACAACGGCGACGCGATCTATGGCCGACCTACCTTCAGCTCCGGCAGAGCGCAAGGGGGAAGCCGGTATACTGGAGGGGGGCGGTCATCCACGTTGACCACAAGCCCTGGCAGCCCCCTCCTGCCACCTCAGACTAGGAATATATATACCAGTAGTGTAGATTAGTAAGGCTTAGCCTAGCATGTGGCCCACGCGCATGTGCGCCCATAATGGCCCCCATGGATGATGCCTTCAACATTTAGCCATGCTTTGTCTATAATGGGACCCCCATGGATGTTGCATTAAGAATTTAGCCATGCTATGCCATGCAGAGAGATGCTCTCTGTCGAGAAGCCATGTCCTAGCTCTTGTATAGCCATGATGATCTTCCTCCCTCACAGGCATGCTCCCCCCTTACCCGGGCATAGCGTGATAGACCATGAGGGTGCAGGTGCCTTGGTGCACCTAGAGCAGGGGTAGCTTACATTCCCACCCTTGCATGAAGTAGCCTAGAATGTATTAAAAGCCATATGCCCCTTCTCAGGGCTATGTGCTACATCTACTCCCAACGGAGTGATGTTGATAATTAATTAATTAATTATCCTGAGGGGCAACAACCTCCACCTGCGGACTTCTACCCTGCATGCTAGCAATAGGCCGCGGGGCCCGCGATAATGTTTCAGGAGCATGCCCCTCAGGAAGGTGCTTCTCGAAGATGGTGCAGCCCATTTCTCCTTGTACGTCTATCATGCGAACGTGGAGTATGCGGATAGCCGATCCAGAAGCCCTGCATCCTCAAGCAGTTGTGTCACATAGCAGTCCGTGTCGCGCCGCGTCGGTGCGGGGCGCGCGCAAGTTTGCCAGTGGGTTGCGACGGGACCAGGGGACCCTTAGTCATTAAACGTGGTTCCAAATTGGGAAGCCACAAGGCAATATGACCCTCGTGCACTGGTGATAATTAATTAATTAATTAATTAATTAATCAATTAATTAGAAACCGTAACTCCGTTGGGAGTACATGTAGCACATATCCCTGAGAAGGGGCATATGGCTTTTAATACATTCTGGGCTACTTCCTGCAAGGGTGGGAATGTAAGCTACCCTTGCTCTAGGTGCACCAGGGCACCTGCACCCTCATGATCTTCACACTATGCCCAGCTAAGGGGGAGTATGTCATGTGGGGGAAGATCATCATGGCTATACAAGAGCTAGGGCATGGCTTCTCGACAGAGAGCATCTCTCTGCATGGCATAGCATGGCTAAATTCTTAATGCGACATCCATGGGGGTCCCATTATAGGCAGGGCGTGGCTAAATTCTGAAGGCATCATCCATGGGGGCCATTATGAGCGCACATGCGCGTGGGCCACATGCTAGGCTAAGCCTGACTAATCTACACTACTGGTATATATTCCCTAGTCTGAGGTGGCAGGGGGGGGCTGCCAGGGCTTGTGGTCAACGTGGATGACCGCCCCCCTCCAGTAGACCGGCTTCCCCCTTGCGCTCTGCCGGAGCTGAAGGTAGGTCGGCCATAGCTCGCGTCGCCGCTGTTGCTGGGCCAGGGTCAAGTCGTCGTCCAGCGTGAAGCGAGTCCTCGAGAGCTTCTTGCGGCATTTAAGGAACGACAGCTTGTCCGCCATGTACTTAAAAGGTGAGGAGCACGGGTGCCGGGCCAGCCTTCCCCCGCGCGCGGGGGAGGCGGACAGCCGACATGTCCAGCTCACCAGTGAGTAGCATGGGGGCAAGAATGTCGCGCTTAAATGCCTCAAGAAGGCTCGTGGAGGTCTCACCTGCCGGCTGGTCGAAGTGCTTGACGATGACATTGTGGCTGCGCCGGGCGATGTCGGCTTCCTCGCAAAGGTCGAGGGCTTGTTGCTTGAGTTGTGCCGTGATGGTGCATGGAGGTGGTGGAGGTGGTGTGCTGCTTAACGGCAAGTCCGACCAGGTGGAGGGAGTACGTGCTCATCGCCGGCCGGGCCAGCAGGGCGCCGGCTGGGCGGCGATGTCCTTCACCGCCTGGGCGGTGAGGCCGGCGGTGTCATGCAAGCTCTCAACTAGGGCGGTGGCGGTCACGGCTTGAAGGCATTGGGCGTTGGTCGAGGTCGAGGAGCTGGGCTTTGATGTCGGCAGTGGAGGCGGAAATGGCAGTGGAGGTGGCGGTGAGGTGAGGAAGTTCAGCAGCCAGCGGGCCATGCACCCATTGCTGCTACGTCGGCAGCAAGGGGGGTCACGTGCTGCTGGAAGGCTTCCATGAGGATGGAACGGAATGCGGCGGCGGAGATGGATGGAGCCCAGATCTCGCCGTCAGAGCGCTGGAGAAGGGAGTTGAGGATCGATGGCGTGCTGGAGTTGGGGGCCGGCGGGGGCAGCCGTACAGCATGTTGATGTTGGTCCAGCGGCTGCCGTTGCTGCAGAGGAGGCGATCAAGGTCGTGGAGATGGAGGCACAGGTCGTATAGCGAGGCGTAGTCCCCGAAGAAGATGCATTGCATAGCATCGGCCGGAGACGTGTTGGTCCAGTCGTGATCATCGACCTGGAAAGGTTTGGGCCGAAAGCGCGGTTCAGAGGGGCGTGAAGACCCTCCTGTTTTGTCGGCTGAGCGGGTGCGTTTCGGGTCAGGCAATGCTGATGGCGAGGCAGTAAGCCCGGGAGGTTGCTGGGCGACCACCAGTGCACGACTCAGTGGTGTCACCGCTGCCTGCCGGACCTGAGGGCGAAGCTGCCGAGCCTGAGCTGCAGACGGATTTTCATGGCCGAGCGCATCCGCCAAACTGCGTTGCGTCAAAGGACGTTTGCTCGTCATATATTGCGTTTTAGATTCGGAAAATCATATCAGCATGTGCGTCTTAGAAAGACGAAGCGATAGTGATATTCACGGCTAAATTCGGTGCTCAAACGTGAAAGTTATGAGCTCCGCCGTCAGCCATGGCTACCTCGTGGCTCATCCATGTGTCCAGTGGCACTGGTGATAGAAGCATGCTATTCTATTTGCTGAGATGAGTAGTTAGGGTTTCTAGAATAGCTGAAGAGTTAGATTGCAGCTAGCTGCGGCATGCCTCTGGCATGAAGGAGAAAGGGGGTCTCTGCCCTTTCTTCCTGTTGTGCACATACAGGGATTCAAAGCACTTCGGTGCTCAGTGACTCCCCAACGGGCGGCACGAGTAATTTAATTAACCCTTTAATTAATTAGCTAGAGTTAGCTTAGTTTGGTTTCCCGGCTTCGCCCACCTCCAGCCATCCATCCAGCAAGGGAATACGTGCTACATGATCTCCCAATGGAGTCATGTTATAATTTAATTTAATTTTTAATTCTATTGGACGGGTACAATATATCAATGCAAGACAACCAGCGCAGCCCGGGCAGAAATCGGGAGAATCCGAACCATGGTAGCTCGAGCTAGCCTGCCGTTATCTTTTCCGCGTTTTCGAGTCGTTCAGGATGATGAATATGAATGGAGATGGAACTGTGTAGCCTTGTTCATCAGTGAAATTGCGGCTGGCTTACGTGAAGAGTGACGAGATGACCTAGACGGTGGGGCCGGAAGCTTGCTTGATCAGGTATTGGTAGCTTGCTTGATCAGGGCGTGTGTTTCGAACCTATAACTGGCCGGGACGGTGTCCAGCAGTATTGAGCACCATTGCTGCGATATCGCCGGCTCTCCTATACCATTTACGAGGAAATACCCGCAAAAGGAAAACCACTGCTGAAAGGTCCGAGTCAGTCATTAATTAATTAATTAATTAATTAATTAATTAATTAATTAATTAATTAATTAATTAATTAATTAATTAATTAATTAATTAATTAGTTAATTAGACTCGTGCTCCCGTTGGGGAGTCACGCAGCATTAACCCCGATGGATGGATGGATGGATGGATGGATGGATGGATGGATGGATGGATGGATGGATGGATGGATGGATGGATGGATGGATGGATGGATGGATGGATGGATGGATGGATGGATGGATGGATGGATGGATGGATGGATGGATGGATGGATGGATGGATGGATGGATGGATGGATGGATGGATGGATGGATGGATGGATGGATGGATGGATGGATGGATGGATGGATGGATGGATGGATGGATGGATGGATGGATGGATGGATGGATGGATGGATGGATGGATGGATGGATGGATGGATGGATGGATGGATGGATGGATGGATGGATGGATGGATGGATGGATGGATGGATGGATGGATGGATGGATGGATGGATGGATGGATGGATGGATGGATGGATGGATGGATGGATGGATGGATGGATGGATGGATGGATGGATGGATGGATGGATGGATGGATGGATGGATGGATGGATGGATGGATGGATGGATGGATGGATGGATGGATGGATGGATGGATGGATGGATGGATGGATGGATGGATGGATGGATGGATGGATGGATGGATGGATGGATGGATGGATGGATGGATGGATGGATGGATGGATGGATGGATGGATGGATGGATGGATGGATGGATGGATGGATGGATGGATGGATGGATGGATGGATGGATGGATGGATGGATGGATGGATGGATGGATGGATGGATGGATGGATGGATGGATGGATGGATGGATGGATGGATGGATGGATGGATGGATGGATGGATGGATGGATGGATGGATGGATGGATGGATGGATGGATGGATGGATGGATGGATGGATGGATGGATGGATGGATGGATGGATGGATGGATGGATGGATGGATGGATGGATGGATGGATGGATGGATGGATGGATGGATGGATGGATGGATGGATGGATGGATGGATGGATGGATGGATGGATGGATGGATGGATGGATGGATGGATGGATGGATGGATGGATGGATGGATGGATGGATGGATGGATGGATGGATGGATGGATGGATGGATGGATGGATGGATGGATGGATGGATGGATGGATGGATGGATGGATGGATGGATGGATGGATGGATGGATGGATGGATGGATGGATGGATGGATGGATGGATGGATGGATGGATGGATGGATGGATGGATGGATGGATGGATGGATGGATGGATGGATGGATGGATGGATGGATGGATGGATGGATGGATGGATGGATGGATGGATGGATGGATGGATGGATGGATGCAAACAGTCCTACTAGCTAGCTACCGGGGTCTAATCTATCTACAACATCTATCTACAACATCAAAAAAGCCAACTAGTCCGTAAGCTCTCTACCCTAGGGGACCTGTCTGGCGTGCTTCCCGTATGTTTGCAGTCATTACGTCAGCCATGCCCGGCTGCATGTTTCCAAACGTCCAAGAACTTTTCTTGCACACGGTGGAAATTCCGGGTAAACCATGGGTATTTTTATTAACCATTCATCATTGATGAGAATATCGTTAGGCAATTAAGGGGTACCACATAGCGACCAGCTGGTTACCCAATGTGTATAATGTGGTAGGTGATCTGTAAATTAAGTGAAATTCTAAGTGACATGCGTACTGCAATTCAGAACGACATAGCGACATGATTGTAGCTTACTGGTAGTGTACGCGAGAAGCAATGAAGCATACCCGGCGTCGTAACCTACGGGACGAATACCGGGATTGTAAACTACCAGGTGCATGGTAAATTACCATTCGAGTCTTACCGGCCGGCCGTATTTTACAAGATTGTAACTTACCAGCTCGTAACTTACCAGCTCGTAACTTACCGTACGCACATTACCACCTCGCACATAATACCACCTCGTACTTTACCGTTTGTGATCTCACCTGCCAGGGAATCATCTTAGTGATAACTAACGAGCGGGATCCAAAGTAAGATGTATACAGTATAGTGGTAGTCCGGAGCCGTAAGTTACCACCTGGGACTTAACGCCTCGGATCGATGCTTTTTACCACCCTCGGCCGATCGAAAAGTATAATGTGACAAGCAGCTATGACGACTCCAAAAGCAAAACGAAGTTTGGAAAAGGAGCTTTCTGGCTCCCAGCCCATGCAACCCACTCGCCATCGTCCTTGCCCAGTCGACTGGGCCCGCAAACCCATCGCCAGCAAAACCGGGCATCGCCAAGCGCCTCGCCAGAGCCCAAGAAACCATGATATACGACAAAAGCAAATCGCGACGGTACCTAGACTACGCAAGCTTTTCTTTCCGCGGCTGGCTGCAACTAGCTGACCGACGCAGAATGCGCCGAGAATCATGATAGTCCAGTACTTCGCACTGCATGGAACACAAGCTCCGTGAACGCGAGGGGCCGGCGTCCCCGCCGACAAAGTGGAGGCCTAGTAGCTTCCTCACCCTGCCAGCATTCAACCATATCGCCTCGCCATCCTCTTCAGCTTCTTCCAGCTAACTTAACGCGACCTCGTCGCTAAGCTCCGCAACCCTGGCAGCCCGGCCTGCGCAGCTGGCAGTGCAGCCACATCGGCTGCCTCCCTCTGCAAGGATGACATCCGAGCAGCTGTAGTGCTGGAGGAGCACGTGACCTGGCCGTTGGCGCGCGGGTGGTTTTACCGGATTAGGATACATTTGCACGGCTTCAAATGTATCCTAAATGCACCATTGGCAAACATGGTTTCTGGACATGGTCGATATCATTAATATGTTTGGCAAGCATAATATGATCATGCTTGCCAAAGATGTTGTCTCTTTTCATATTTCACACATATATTATCGGCCTCGGCGTGCCATGCTTCCACGTTTGTTGTCTCTTTTCATATATTGTGAATATGATCAATAAAATTCCAAACATGACCATGTTGGAGACTTCAAGTGGAGCATCATGATTACTGTTTTCACTATTACGTAACCCATGGTTCATGTTAACATGGCATAATGAGCAATCCTATTGACCCCATGACTAATGGTGAAGTTAATAAAGTTACATCGTGGCACGTCACTATAGCATCAAGTTGCATCATTGTGCATAAAGTAGTTTAGCACTGAGTTGGCATGCCAACACCAGGTACACTAAATAAATTAAAACCAGAATTGATAAACAACCCAGTATCCAAATACAGTATCCATATATATGCAGGTCGTACTACAGGTACAGCCACGGCTGCCACGCGGCTTCTGCAGCGATCACGCTCTTTCTCCTAGACAATTGCTCTACTGGTCCCTACAGGTCGGTCGACTTGGACCATGATGCGTCAAGAACAGTTAATTGACCGACTTAAACAAGATGTTTGTCTACATGCAGCTGTCTGCACCTAACTAACGCGAAACCGCGTGCTACCAAATATAGGGGCAAATGCATGAGTAACACATGTCAACGCACAACCGGTGGAAATCACGCGATACCAACCGCGGCAACAGTGGTGTGAACATAGCGGGCACTGACATGCAAAAAAGCACCAGCAGCGGCATCAGTAGCAAATTGTAGTAGCGGAACAATAGCCACTACATCAATGCAACAACACATCAGCCCAGCAACACAGCAGCAGCATGACCGTAGCACAGCAGCAGCACAACTGTAGCACATCAACACGGCCGCATAGCAGGAGCACAAGTCAGCGCAGCAGCAACTTAGTATGCCGATTCCTGAATTTCCTATCAGTGGACTATAGTCCATTGATAGGAAATTCACTAATAGGCAGTACTAGCTCAGCAGCACGGCAGCAATGCAGCAGTGCATCAACACAGCAGCACGACAGCAATACATCAGCGGCACGGCAGCAATGCAGCAACACATCAGCACAATAGCACAGCAGCAGTACGGCAGCAATGCAGCAGCAATAGCATGGCAGCACAGCAGCAGCAGCAGCACATGAGCAGCTCAATGACAACAACGCTGCTTGCGCTTCAGCAGTCGTCGTCGTCGTCATCGTCATCGGCAAGGATGAGCGCTCGCTTCCGACGCCGGGAGGCGCCTGCGTTGTTGTTCTCCGCCACAACGTCGCTGGGTGGAACCATCTCGCGCAATCGAGCCTCGGCCAGGGTGATATCCGGCGCTTGCAACGCAGGGACGACCACACCGGGGCACCCGCAGATCTGTGCCTCCAGCTCGTGGAGAGGCACGCAAGAAACCGCGTCCTCCTCCCAACGGGCACCCCAGTACATGGCTACCATGTCGTTTTGCGTGTCGACAACAGCGACACGACCATGGTACCTGCCGTCCCGGCTTTCGGTGCGACCGTCCGCGGATGTCACACGCTCCGACGCCCAATGACACACGACTTGCCCTACGAGGTTGCGGCTGCCACTCTTGACCTGCAGCGTTACGCCTTCCCAGCATGCCTTCGCCATGCCGACGATGCCCTTCGAGCATTCAGCATCTTGCCACTTCACGACCGGGTGTTCCGCGTCATAGGGCACCTCCTTCAGCGCCTTTAGGCACTCCTTGGTGAGCTTTTCGTTCGCACCCAAGGAGACTCCATGGGGCGGCTGACCTCGCTTGCCCACCACTTGTGTCAAGACGAGGTCTGAGGCGGTGATGATCACCGTGTGCGCCGCAGTGGTTGGCGGATGGGGCCATTGCGCAATGTCTGTATTCCACGGGTGCCACGTGTCATGCAAATGCTTAGCGCGGTATACAAAGAGCTCAATAGAAGGTTGGCCGCCATCCTCCTTCGCAACCACCTCCTTGATGATGCCAACGAGGACTGGAGTCCACGTGAGCTTCGAGTTGCAGAGAATACCAGCTGAAGGGTGCCAGTATAGAACAGCGGAGCCTTTCTCAACGCCTTGCATGCGCTTCAAGTAAGCGACCTTGGCTGCCATGGCCCTGTCTTCTGCCGCCCATTCCTGCTGTGTGTGGCCATCATGACGAACTCGGTCTACCAGCGGGGTGACGCGCACCGCCTCTGCGTCGACCAACGCCATGAAGTGCTCTTCTTGCGTCGGTGGTGGTTCAGGCGCTGCATCGTGCTCACGCAGGGCGGAGATGTCCGCGCGAGATGGCCACGGCAAAGGGCGCCACTCCTCAGGCACCTCCTCAGGGGCATGTGGGACTTGACTTGCGAAAAAAGGCCTTGTTTGGCTTGATGGTGTCGGGCGGAAAGTACCACTGCCAGATGCCATGGGGCAACTTCTCGACCCTTGTTTTGATCGACTCCAGCTCCTTCCCCAGAAACTCCATGTTCAATGGTGCGAAGGCTGGGGTGTCCTGCAACATCGGAATGCGGTCTGGATCCACAAGTCGGACGCCAAACAGCGGCCGCCCCTCCGCATCAAACCTGTATGGCTGTGTCATCGCCTTCCCGCACCGTGGCGCGCCTTCCTGTCGAGTCCCCGCGGGCTGCCACGGCGTCTTTTGGGACTCCGTGGTCCGGTAGGACAACCAGGTCTCTGTGTTGCCCTGTACCTGGAAGAAGACGGCGTGGTGCACCTTCATTGAGCGACCGCGTTTTTCAGGCACCGGCTGTGCCGCTCCGCCGCTCCGCCGCTCCGCCGCCCGCCGGCTGCGCCGCCGGCCCGCCGCGCGCCGGCTGCCCCGCCCCGTAGCCCGTCGACAGGCTGCCCCGCCCCGCCGCATGCCAGCTGCGCCGGCCCGCCGCCCACGCGCGCCGGCAGCGCCGTTGGCCCCCCGCGCGCCGACGGCCCTGCCCCGCCGCCCGTTGACAGCCCCGCCCCGCCGCATGCCAGCTGCGCCGGCCCGCCGCCCATGCGCGCCGGCAGCGCCGCTGGCCCCCGCGCGCCGACGGCCCTGCCCCGCCGCCCGTCGACTGCCCCGCCCCGCCGCCCGTCGACAGCCCTGCCCCGCCGCATGCAGGCTGCGCCGCCGCTGCCACCTCGCTGCGCGCTGGCTGCGCCACCTCGCCGCCCGCCGACGGCGCCGCCCCGCCGCGCACCGGCTGCCCCGCCCCGCCGCCTGTCGACTGCCCCGCCCCGCCGCATGCCAGCTGCGCCGGCCCGCCGCCCACGCGCGCCGGCAGCGCCGCTGGCCCCCCGCGCGCTGACGGCCCTGCCCCGCCGCCCGTCGACTGCCCCGCCCCGCCGCCCGTCGACAGCCCCGACCCACCGCATGCCAGGTGCGCCGGCCCGCCGCCCGCGCGCGCCGGCAGCGCCGCTGGCCCCCCGCGCGCCGACGGCCCTGCCCCGCCGCCCGTCAACAGCCCTGCCCCGACGCCCGTCGACAGCCCCGCCCCGCCGCATGCCAGCTGCGCCGGCCCGCTGCCCACGCGCGCCGGCAGCGCCGCTGGCCCTGCCCCGCCGCCCGTCGACTGCCCCGCCCCGCCGCCCGTCGACAGCCCTGCCCCGCCGCATGCCAGGTGCGCCGGCCCGCCGCCCGCGCGCACCGGCAGCGCCGCTGGCCCCCCGCGCGCCGACGGCCCTGCCCCGCCGCCCGTCGACAGCCCCGCCCCGCCGCATGCCAGCTGCGCCGGCCGGCCGCCCATGCGCGCCATGCGCTTCGCAGGTCCATTGGGATCATGAGGCCTGCGCAGAATCTCACCTCGGAGGCCCGTGCTACTTCTAGTAAGATGCTTGCATTTTCAATGCGTCACCTATATGCAGGCATAGAGGGTGGTACATGGCGCTAGACTCATCAAGGGATAGGAGCCATGCCCTCAGCAATTACTCACCTCCTGGCCCTTGCTGTTGCGGTCTCGGATGAAGATGATGGTCTACACGCCGCCGCATGCAAACAAGGAATGAGAGACAAAGCCGTGCGAGGCCAATATGGGCACAGTGAGAGAAACAAGTCGACGCGAACCTACATCACGAGTGTCAGCGAAGGGGACCCATGGGAGAAGTCTCCCTCCCATGGTATCATTCACGGACACACGCAGCGGCCATGGGAACAGCCAAAACAGCAGGTTCACACACGCAAGGGCAACGACCTGCAGTGCCTGACCAGCATGTCGGTCAGTTGTGATTGGCAAGGCAGAGCCACACACACCAGGTACACGCTGCATGGGCAGGGAAGACGCTCTTACATGAGAAAAAGCGAGGAAACGTGCGCGAGAAGGATATTAAGAGCGATCCGCGCTAGAAGGATGCTACAATAGCATCATATATTCAAGAATTAGCAAAGAAAGATGTAGAAAAGAGACAAAAGAAAGAAATACGAGAGAAAGCAAAGACAGGGAGCTGCCAAACAGGGCAGACAAAAGGTTACGAGCGGCAAGAGTTGTGAACGCTGCACTTGATTGCTTTCTCTGACTTGTCAACTGCGAAGAGTGACTGACTTACCTCTCTGGAAATGGTATGCTCAGCATCCCATGGTAATGAAATGGTGAGCTATGCTGTCAGACATGCCTATATAACATAGCTACCCTAGGGTCCTAATACAAAACTAGAAATCAAACCATACCGTGAGTTTCCCGGCTCGCACGGCCTCCTCCCTTTGTGCCGACGCCTGCAAACACAACGGGCCGTGGAGGAGGGTGGAAAGGTGGGCAAGTGTGGAGGAGTTTGGGGGGGACCGGGTTGAGCAGCGGTGGGGGAAAGATGTGCCGGTCATGATGTTGTCAACTACAGCTGTTGTATCGTGATTCACCTTCAATAAGTCTACTGTTCTACATCCGGTGGTGGATGGACACAAGCAATAAAGGCCCCGCCCACAACTCAGATTTCTTTAGAAAATCTACTGATCTACATTCGATGGCGCCTTCACAGAAGCAGGAAACTCCGCCCACCGGTCAAATGTGACGCCCAACAAAGCCCCAACTTATTTCTTCAAGAAGTATACTGTTTTACATCCGGTAGTGCTTGGACAGAAGCAATATAATATAAAGCCCGCCCACAAATCGGATTTCTTTACGAAAAACCTGTTTTACATTCGATGGGGTCTTGACAGATTCAAGCAGCAATACTCGTTTCTACCTGCGTGCGACTGCAGCGGCCGAGTGCTGCAACTTGCCTTCACGTCCCAGTCTTCACGTGTCAGTCCTGGTCTTCACGTCTTCACGTCTTCACGTCTTCACGTCTTCACGTCTTCACGTCTTCACGTCTTCACGACTTCACCTGAACTTGCGGCGTATCGTATCTTTGATACCTTGCATGCACGTCTTCACGTCTTCACGTCTTCACCGCGTCTTCACCTGTCTTCACCACGTCTTCACGTCTTCGCGTCTTCACGTCTTCACGGCTTCACCTGAACACCTGAACTTCACCTGAACTTGCCGTATCGTGTCTTCACGTCTTCACGTCTTCACGTCTTCACGTCTTCACCGCGTCTTCACCTGTCTTCACCACGTCTTCACGGCTTCACGGCTTCACGTCTTCACGGCTTCACCTGAACACCTGAACTTCACCTGAACTTGCCGTATCGTGTCTTCACGTCTTCACGTCTTCACGTCTTCACGTCTTCACGTCTTCACCGCGTCTTCACCTGTCTTCACCACGTCTTCACGTCTTCGCGTCTTCACGTCTTCACGGCTTCACCTGAACACCTGAACTTCACCTGAACTTGCCGTATCGTGTCTTCACGTCTTCACGTCTTCACGTCTTCACGTCTTCACCGCGTCTTCACCTGTCTTCACCACGTCTTCACGGCTTCACGGCTTCACGTCTTCACGGCTTCACCTGAACACCTGAACTTCACCTGAACTTGCCGTATCGTGTCTTCACGTCTTCACGTCTTCACGTCTTCACGTCTTCACGTCTTCACCGCGTCTTCACCTGTCTTCACCACGTCTTCACGGCTTCACGGCTTCACGTCTTCACGGCTTCACCTGAACACCTGAACTTCACCTGAACTTGCCGTATCGTGTCTTCACGTCTTCACGTCTTCACGTCTTCACGTCTTCACGTCTTCACCGCGTCTTCACCTGTCTTCACCACGTCTTCACGGCCTCACGGCTTCACGTCTTCACGGCTTCACCTGAACACCTGAACTTCACCTGAACTTGCCGTATCGTGTCTTCACGTCTTCACGTCTTCACGTCTTCACGTCTTCACGTCTTCACCGCGTCTTCACCTGTCTTCACCACGTCTTCACGGCTTCACGGCTTCACGTCTTCACGGCTTCACCTGAACACCTGAACTTCACCTGAACTTGCCGTATCGTGTCTTCACGTCTTCACGTCTTCACGTCTTCACGTCTTCACCGCGTCTTCACCTGTCTTCACCACGTCTTCACGGCTTCACCTGAACACCTGAACTTTGCGTATCGTATCTTTCATACATTGCATCATTTGCATGCCTTGGAGCTGCACGTCTTCAAGCAGTGTCACCCAGTTCCCGCTTGATTCAAATGCACTTCGCGCTTGAATTCGTGACTTCGCCCCGCTCAAGGTGGAAAGAATGATGGGCACTAGCCACGGGAACTATGCCCGATGCTGATAGCCGAAGCGATGACATGGACGAATTGATTGATTTGTGTTATGCCGGGGACGATTGTAGAAAATGGGTGCTAGGAAAGAAATCTGGTGCCATGAAAGTAGATTTTTTGGCCGGTGCAAACCACCAATGCGCCGGCCGATGTGGCAAGGTCCTGCACGGCAGCCAGAGCGCACCCAGCCAGAGCGTACCCAGCCGCTGCCGCCGCCGACCCCCGTACTGGTGGGCGTGGAACAGACGATGAGAGAGATGCAACGAGCTATGGAGAACCAAAGCAAGAAGGTTGAAGAGCTTGGTTTGCAGCTGCGTCAAGAGGTGCAGAAACAAGTGGTCCAGCTGGAGCAGCAGCAGCAGCAGCAGCAGCAGCAGCAGCAGCAGCAACTGCAGCAGCAACTGCAGCAGCAACTGCAGCAACAACTGCAGCAGCAGCAGCAGCAGCAGCAGCAGCAGCAGCAGCAGCAGCAGCAGCAGCAGCAGCAGCAGCGCTTCAGTTCCCGCAGGCAGCGTCGGCAATGTCGCAGTTTCCACAGGCATTGTCGGCACTGCAGCAGTTTTCGCAGGGACCGTCGGCAGCAGAGCAGTTCCCGCAGGGATCATCGGTGGTGCAGCAGTTCTTTGTGAGTCATTCGTGTAGTGTTGAGTGGGTGGGGTGGGGGGGTGTGTGGGGGGGGGGTGTAGGGGGGTTTGACTGTGTGACTGCGTGGCTGCTTGGCTGGAAAGGAGGGTGCGTGGCTGTGTGGCTGCGTGGCTGCGCTGCTGCGTGGCTGCGTGGCTGCGTGGCTGCGTGGCTGCGTGGCTGCGCTGCTGCGTGGCTGCGTGGCTGCGTGGCTGTGTGGCTGCGTGGCTGCGCTGCTGCGTGGCTGCGTGGCTGCGCTGCTGCGTGGCTGCGTGGCTGGAAAGGAGGGTGCGTGGCTGTGTGGCTGCGTGGCTGCGCTGCTGCGTGGCTGCGTGGCTGCTTGGCTGGAAAGGAGGGTGCGTGGCTGTGTGGCTGCGTGGCTGCGCTGCTGCGTGGCTGCGTGGCTGCGTGGCTGCGTGGCTGCGTGGCTGCGTGGCTGCGTGGCTGCGTGGCTGCGTGGCTGGAAAGGAGGGTGCGTGGCTGTGTGGCTGCGTGGCTGCGCTGCTGCGTGGCTGCGTGGCTGCGTGGCTGCGCTGCTGCGTGGCTGCGTGGCTGCGTGGCTGCGTGGCTGTGTGGCTGCGTGGCTGCGCTGCTGCGTGGCTGCGTGGCTGCGTGGCTGCTTGGCTGGAAAGGAGGGTGCGTGGCTGTGTGGCTGCGTGGCTGCGCTGCTGCGTGGCTGCGTGGCTGCGTGGCTGGAAAGGAGGGTGCGTGGCTGTGTGGCTGCGTGGCTGCGCTGCTGCGTGGCTGCGTGGCTGCGTGGCTGCGTGGCTGCTTGGCTGGAAAGGAGGGTGCGTGGCTGTGTGGCTGCGTGTAGCTGCGCTGCTGCGTGGCTGCGTGGCTGCGTGGCTGCGTGGCTGCGTGGCTGCGTGGCTGCGTGGCTGGAAAGGAGGGTGCGTGGCTGTGTGGCTGCGTGGCTGCGCTGCTGCGTGGCTGCGTGGCTGCGTGGCTGCGTGGCTGGCTGGGGGGGGGGGGGGTGCCGGGTGCGTGGATGCGTGGATGTGTGGCTGGGTGGGTGCGTCACTGCGTGGCTGGCTGGCTCTGTGGCTGCGTGGGCGGCTGGATGGCCGGGTCAGCGTGGCTTCGTGTTCAATGGGATGCTAATATGTTGTTGCCTTTGGATGCCACAGTTCATGGATTCTTTTGTTCACATGCAGGTGCTGCCGTCTTCCCCATCGACGTCGTCAAGACCGATGTCGCCAAGAAGGATGATGCAATCACTCTCGGCCATGTTTAACTCATGTGGGCCTTCATGGCCATACGGGAAATATTATTGAATCAGTTCTTTGACACTGAGTTGGCACTACGCAACACCTTTGATGCACATGAGTGCAGGGCGCATGTGTTGAAACCATGCAACCATGGCGATCCCTCAAAAAGTTTGGTTATGTAATAAGTGACACAATTATTCCGGACGTATGATGGCCCAACGTCCTGTAAGGTTGAGTTGTCTTGGAGGAGGAGCGTGATGACCGCGGAAGCCGCGTGGGTGTCTGTAGTGCTATATCTTGAAGATGTACGGTCTTGGAAGAGTTATGGTCTTGGAATCATATAATAATGAACTTGGAATAAAGTTGCGGGCAGCCTTCAATTGGCATATGTTGTCTCATTGATGTTGTCTCATTGCGTTAATGGGTCAATTGTCTTAGTTTATATAATGTATATCTTGGGAAACTCATTGCTTCAATAAAATGCATGCTAGGCGCAATCAACCCCCACAAACACATCTGAAAACTGCACAGTGCATCAAATGTATCCTAGACAAAAAAATGTATCCTAATCCGGTAAAACCACCCCGCCGAGAAGCTGACCTCGCTGAACACGACGCTCAACACGGTGTGGAGGCCCGCGGGTCTCCAATGTGGAAACCAAGGTCGTCCACAAGCTCCAACCTCAGTTCACGGTACTGCACACCGCGGCGCAGGCAGCCTCTGAGACGCACGCTGCCGTTTGTCTCTCGCCTAAACCACTGGGTGGAGGGCAAGTGCGGCGTGCTCAACTTGCTTAACGTGCGTGCTTGAAGCCTGGCATCACCGGCCCACACCGAGGCCCTGGCCACACAGGTCCCAAAGAAATCTAGCGGAGCCTGAGACGGCCACCATCGCATATGCACCCGGCCGGCCGAGCCTGCCAGGATGCGGCCTCCCGCCGCTCTCGAGCTTATGCGGACCTGCTGCGGACTGTCAGCGACCGCCTCAACCACTGACGCCATCGCCACGAAATTCCAGGAGCTTGTGAAGACCTTCGCCATGCAGGCACAACAACGGGAGGCCATCGACCGCGCTTGCCGCGACTGCCGGGCCGTGCCGGGCCTGGTGCTGCGTCGCTTCAGTCCCCCAGAAGCCCTAGGCCGGTGAGACGTCAACCACCGCCGGGCCCTTGCCGACGAGCTCAAGGACCAGCTCCTTATACCCTCATAGGCCTGGTAGGTGAGGTATAACTCGGCGTGGGTGCCACCTGTCACGGACGCGAGCTATGTCATCCGGGCGCCCACTATGCACAAGACCGGTGACGTGCGCAAGGAATTTGTTTTCTGCGCATTTTCGACAAAGGCTAGTGACCGGGGGGGGGACACTAGCACTTGCAGCATAAGAGCGGACGAAAGTGCACGTGCGCGCGCGCCGGGCCAGGCACGGCTGGGCGCGCAGCACTGACGTACTTGAGCGGACGGCAGCACAAGTGCGCAGCGTCGAGAGGATCATACGCGAGTTAGTGGACAGCTGGAGCTGGAGCTGGAGCTGGAGCTGCAGCTGGACTGCTGGACTTCAACAGCGCCGAGGCTATTGACAGGCCAGGTGTCTTTGTGGTGTAGAATAGCGGGTCAACGTTATGAGGACTGGACAGAAAATGGAAAAGGACAATTTGCGGTGCGGAGCCAGATCGCTGGAATGAATGCGAAATCGCTGGCAGCCCTACAAAGGGATTTCTTCTAGAAAGGAAAGATTAGAAGCAATGTTTGCTGGGCCACTCACACGCAATTAGGTGTGAGCGTGCAGATTGTTTGAAGGATATTATGCTTCGACCTTGGTGGTCGTGACTAAATGCCGGACATTCCCAGGGACAGAAATGCCGGAGCCTCTAGCTAGGAGATGAGATCGGCAACAGGGTAGCAATTTAGATTTGTCGGGATGCCTTCCTGTTTTTGTTGGCATGTGTGGTAGTAAGCCAGGACGGCAACTGGAATGCGGTTTCTGTTTGCATGGTTCAGGCAGCAAGATAGTTTTGGCATTCCTGGCTGGACTGACAAGTGTGGCGTGTGTCATGCGTGTGGCATGACGAATGGTTTGGTTCATAGTCGAAGAGGACTCTCACGTAGCGTGTAGTCTCTTCGAGTCTCTCGTTAGTGGCCTTCGTGTTTCTCCCTTTCCTTGGGAGCAAGGCCGGTAGCATGTCATGGAGCGCTGCCTAACTGCGGGCTCGTGAGCATGGAGTGCATCGATATTGAGACTATCAACGTGTTGTAATTGTATTAACTTTCTCAATAAATTCCGCATGTGCGGCTTCATCATCAGACTGTGCAAAGTGTGTGTTGTGAAAACATTGTTCTATAGCAGGGGAGGCAAAAGCATTAAGGTGGTCATCAGGCACGAGGGACAGTTCCTTGTCCTCGGCTGAGAACCCTCCTTACGTTACTCGAAGAGACTACCCGGTAGTCTGCTTCCTTCTGTTCGAAGCCAAGACGTTGGCTTTAGTGTTTATCAACCATCAGCAGTACAGGGAACGGCCTGGCTGACAGTTTGTAAAGGAAGTGTCTTGCTCAAGACAGATTTTAAGAAAATAGAACTAGCCAGAATTTGCTGGCTCTTGTCTTTTTTTCTGGCAGGCTAGTCGAGTCGTTACCCTTGACGCCTGTTATAAAGCCTTTGGTTGTTGCTTCTTCTCAGCGAAACCTAGGCTTGTTGGTTCTTGTTTTGCCCATCGGTCAGCTGGTGCATGCCACTGACGCGAGCGCAGACTCGAGCCATGGCGGATGCAAATAGAGCAGATGCCGACACGTCCGCTCCGGGGTCGAATGGCGGGATTCCTCCCGCCGTACCCGCAGTGGGTGAGAGTCGCGACCAAGAAGCGCCGCTGAGTATGGTGGCGCTGTTCGCGCAGATGCAAGCGCAGATGCAGCAACAGTCGCAACAGTTGCAGCAGCAACTGGCGCTGCAGATGCGGGAAGTGACCGACAGATTGGTGGCCGTAGAGGGTCGTCATCTGCAGTCCACACCATGCATGGGACGGGCAGGCAACGATGCCGGGCCCAAGTGGTGTTGCCGCGGAGCCGAGGGAGCGGGACCAGCCGCCAACCTCAGGTAATGCGGCGGGAAGGGCTTCGATGGAACCGGGGGTTTTGGTTGGGTCGCTAACCCAACACGACTTGCTTGGTGAGGCGGATGGTCAGCCACGGGGCGAGTATACGCTGGCGCCCAGGCGCCTGCCTTTCGATCAAGCGCGAGACGGATTGCACGAGGAGAACGGGGCAGGGCTGGCGCGCGCGATGGACCCACGCAGGGGTGCACCAGGACGCATGCTGCCAGGCGGGGTCTCAATTCCGTTTGGGCGAGGCGGTGGGGCGCTGACCGGCGGGTCGACTGCACGGTGGTCAAGTGTGCCAATTGGGCGCATTCCGCCCATGGAGGACATAACCACGCCGCTGGCTTTCCGAGTACGGGAGGCAGCACGCCCAAGCACGCTGGCGCAGGGACGCGCAGCTCAGCGACCGCCGGAAGATGCCGATGGGGTGCAGTACCCGCAAAGGGTGCGCCTCATACCTGAAGGCGCGAAGATGCCCACCCTACCACGGGTGGATATGCGCGAGAAGTTCTCCACAACCGGCAATCTGGCCACGCTGGCGCAGGCCTACAACGCGTACAAGTCATGGATTGATCTGCAATATTACATGACTACGCAAGGCGCTGTAATGCATGAGTTTGTGATGAACAACATGCATTTCTTCTTTCACGGCCTTACGCTGAGGCGAGTGGCTAGGCTGGTGGAGCAGTGGAGAGAGGTCTCGCTGTACACGCGTCACACGGACGTGTCAGTTCGGCTTCGACGGGCGTGGCCAGCCCGACTATGACAACATCATGTATGGTGTCGACCCTGCAGAGGAACTGTGGGACCTCCTTCGCCAGGAATACCCGGTGGAGACCATCAAGGCAGAGCGTGAGTGGCGCAGTTTCAAGATAGCCGAGGGTGAAACCCCGGAGCAATCTTACGAGCGCCTCATGGAGTTCGCCGGCGAAGCGGAGGACTGGTCCGAAAAGCTGGCGTGTCAGAAATGGCTGCAAGCGCTAGGCTCCAAGGAGATGGAGCTGCCCACGCCGCCCAACGGCCAGCCGTGGCGATTGCGGTCACTGTGCATTGAGGTCAGGGCCATGATGCGACGACACGCGCAAGGCCGGATCTCGGTAAGCACGGTGGTGGCCGAGCTGCAGGCCAAGGTCGACGCGCTGACCAAGGCCAAGTCGGGTGAGTCGTCTGCCACAAGACAAGCGCGCCCGCAAGGCGGCCACGGTGCTAGCAGGAACCAAGGGGGGTCTCGCAACGCCTCATCGCATGATGCAACCCAGGGTAACGCCGCTGGCGGCAACAAGGACGCTGCCGCTCCGCCGACGCGAGCTGGGGGGGCCACGTCCTCACAGACGGGTAGGACAGATGCGCGCAAATCGGGCTGCTTCCTGTGCGGTCAGGATGGGCACATCAAACGTGATTGTCCCAAGGCGTGTAAGAAGTCACACCCGGCAACGGTCCGCACCCATCTGGCGGGGCAGTGCCCAGCGCCGGGGGTGCACTTTGCGGACGTGGAGGACAAGAAGGTGGACGCGGGGGTGGTCATCATTCAGCCGACGGGCGAGGCGGGGGACGTGAAAGGGAGGATGGGGGATCGCAGGTTCAATACAGGGACGAGGACTTCTGGCGGCCAGCCGACGTGATGGCGTTGGACATCCACGCAGTTGGCGCGCGAGGGAAGCAAGCACGTGCACCGCCGTCGTTTCAGGTGGGGCAGCCAAGTGAGACTGTGGGGCAGCTGCCTCAGTCCTTTCGCATGGCTCCCGCTCGGACCGGCTCCACCCTGGAACACGACAATCCTGCTGGGGCAGAGCAGCGGCGCAGGTTGTTGCCATTATACCCTATGCCGTCGGTCGTGGACACGCCTGCATACACTCCCCGGCAAGTGGTCGAGTGGTTCGGTCAGCGGGCCGTGGAGGTGCTCGGGTCGCATGCGTCAGAGGTACAGCGGTACGCTGACACAATGGACGCCCGTAGCCGGTTGCACAACGCTGAGACAGCCACATTTGTCGGGCATGTCGCCCTGCATCGGCTTCGGTAATCGTGGGTCACGTCGCTCATGGTGTCTTGGACAACGCGCAGCGGGCGTGCGTAGCATCAAGTTTCGTTTAAGTGGCCAGCCGGAGCGGCTGCTTAGGTTTTAGCGGGCAAGTGTTCGAAGCGCGTCATTGGTGAATTACTCGGGAACTTGGGTTTCCCCGCGAAACTCCAACCGCACGTTCAGATTTCCAAATCTCAAGTAAAGTTCGGCGCAACTTTCTGAACGGGGGCAGTTGACGAGCAGCATTCCTCCGGACGAATGAATTGCGTTCCATACTTGCGCAAAATTTTGAAAGGTAGCTTGCGTGCAGCCCTACTAAAATTTGCGCGGACGTTCAGATTTCCAAATCTCAAGTAAATTTCGGCGGAACTTTCTGAACGGGGGTAGTTGGCGGGCAGCGTTCCTCCAGACGAATGAAATGCGTTCCATACTAGCGCAAAATTTTGAAAGGTAGCTTGCGTGCAGCCCTACTAAAATTTGCGCGAAGTGTGGGACTGAAAATTCGTAACGGAAACTTTTTGGTAGTTGCCGTCACTTCCTCTTGTGCAAACGTGTGGGAGTGAAAATTCGTAACGGAAACTTTTTGGTAGTTGCCGTCACTTCATTTTGCGCGAGTGTTGGGCTGAAAATTCGTAACGGAAACTTTTTGGTAGTTGCCGTCACTTCCTTTGGTTCGACTGAAAATTCGCTGAAATTCGCTGAATTCGTACCGTAGCCTAATTTTTAGTACCTCGAAGTGACGGGGCACCTAAAAATTTGCCCACAAGTACACTTGGCAGCGCGCTCACTGGGAAAAATTGTACAGCCGCTCCGGCGGGCCACTTGAACGAATTGTAATGGTGCCTAGGGCACCCACTGTCACCTCATATCCGGATGGCGAGCCAGCAATGGCGTTTCAGGCGCAGGGGCACGGGGAGCCCCTGAGCAACGTGGTCTACAGCACTGACCATGAATTGGTCGTGAAACTGGACAGCGGGGCCCAGCCACTCGTTATCAGTGCTCGGCTGGCCCAGTTGCTCAACCTAACCAGGGAGAATGGCGGACTGCGGGACAGTCATGTGTCCGTGGCGGGCTGGCAGGGCCCTGCCGCTAAACCAGTTAGTCTACAGCAAAGCATGGAGACTAACTTTGCCATGACTGCGGTCCAGGTAATGGTCATCCTCAACCCGCTCAGGCCATCCGACATGGCCTGCATCCCTGTGAATGCCCTTGTGACCGAGCAGTCATCGTATGACGTGCTGGTCGGCATGGAGGTCATGTTTCCCATGCGGCTCGAGGTACGCATGTGGGAAGGCCGCGCGGTGTACATCGTTGACAGAGACGGTGACGCCATGCGCCAAGCAAGCATCCCGGTGAGCTGCTACAGCTCGGACACTGGGGCAGTGCGTGTCTCGACGGTCAACCGGGTCGAGGCTGGCTCGCGCGACGCGGTGGTGGAGGTACGGATGGGGGAGGTCACGGCAGCTGGGGGGCTGTGCGTGATAAGCATCGGCCGTGCATCCCAACAGCGCTGGTGGGACGGGCCTCATTGCACAGCACGTGGGCGGCGCGACAGCAGCCGCAAGCGCGGCAGGCCCTTTTGCGTCAGCACGTCACCAACGCGGTGCGGCAGCAACAACTCTCTCATCTCCCGCGGCAATCGCAGTCACAAGTGGCTGTCGCGACCACCGAAGGTAACTTCAGTGCCGATGTTGTGGCAGAGTCGCGGGTCTTGTCCGAAGGGGTTGTATTGCTAGAATTGTTTGCTGGGATGGGAGGGGGGCTGGCTGGCTTTCTCGCTGCAGGCGGTACGTGCCACACGTTGATCGCCGTAGAGCCGTCTCCTACCGCTCGGGCAGTGTATAGGCATCACTGTGCCCAGCTGTCTGCCCTGTATCCATCTCAGTTCCCTCCGTCTGCGTGGACAGATCCGTTCGGGGAGTGCCCTCAGGATATCCGTGCTATTGGGGAGGTTCATGTGCGAGGCCTTTTGAGGCGGCACAAGAGGATAGACCTCGTCCTCGCGGGCTGGGAATGTCAAGGGTTGAGTCAGGCCGGCGTAAGACGCGGGCTTGCGGATCCTAGGAGCGGGTTGTTTTGGGATCTGCTTCGAGTCGTTGGACTCTTGCAGCAGCTGCAGGACCAGCCACTAGCGTATCTTTTTGAGAACGTGGTGGCCGACGACAGCCCTCACGAGGTAGTGAGGAAGGACTGGGCCCAGATCGTGGACATCTTAGGGGCACCAGTCACGTGCGACAATGCAGGATTGGGCGGGCTCACCCACAGGTACCGCGCATTCTGGACCAACCTTGCACTCACCACCACCATCCAGGCAGTGGTAGATGCGATCACACGACAGCACGACGGCATGCCCGCGGAGGTGGCGCTGCCACCACATTTGGTCACGCAGCGGGTAGACGTCGCCGATCGGCACCCTTACGCGCCCGTCAATCACGTAGGTAAGCCTATGTGCGCTCTTCCCACCTTGGTTAGTTACCAGGGGTCATCGGCCTACAGGGACCGGGGCAAGGGTTTGGTATGGGACACCGGTACGGGTTTGTTGGTGCAGCCGCCCGCTGAGTTTCGGGAGGTGAGCATGGGGTTCCATGTGGGGGCGTCCGCCGCTGAGGGGGTTTTAGAGGCCACTAGGTGGTCTCTCGTTGGGCAAGCCATGTCAGCCTTCCAGGTTGGGTATGTTCTGCGGGCCGCAATGCAAGTGCGCCAGGGTGGGGGAGATATCCCCACACCGCCACCGCCTGTCAGTGCCCACGCGGCTGGTGTCCGGCCAACAGCGTCCAGCGGCACTGGGTCGCCATGGAGATCGCGGCTGCTTCAACTATGGAGCGTTATCCTCATGACGTCCTTGTTGTCCAGCACGGTGTTCGCTGGAGCGCCCACCCTGCAGCAATCGGTTGGTCGCGCAGTCCGTGCCATTCAGCAGGTGAGCGTCACACCCGGTGTAGCCGCATTTTCCCTTTTCCACGATGCCGCTGTCCAGGGGCCTTGTCTCGACAGTAGGAGTGCCGCAGTCGCAGATCCTGCTGCCTCTCACATATGGGCCATAGGTGAGCACCTCACCGCCGCGCAACGCAAGGCTATGGAGCACTGGTTGCATTCTGCACGCTCAGTTTTCGCTTTCAGCAGTGAAGAACTAGGGTGCTACAACGGGGGCTGCATGGGGGTCCCACTAGATACGGATCAGCCCTTATTCAGGCGGCAGCATAGGCTGAGCTTGGCTGAGCTGGAATTCGTAGATGCTAACTGTCGAGAGCTAGAGGCAGCTGGGATCATCCGCGCTTCATCCTCCAGTTATGCAGCTGCCACGGTGGTCGCACCCAAGAAGGATACCATCACAGGCGAGTGGACAGGTATGCGCATGGCCACTGACCTGCGTCAGCTGAACGCGCACACTCCTGTTGATAGGTACCCCATGCCTCGGGTCGATGATGTTTTGGATAAAATATCTCCCCAGGTCAAGTATGTGTCGTCGCTAGATTTGCGTAGCGGCTTCCATCAGATCAAGGTCGTAGAGGCAGATCAGCGCAAGCTGGCCTTTTGGGGTGGGACCCGTCTGTACGAGTGGGTTCGCATGTGTAACGAACCCATCTGGGTCGTGCGAAAGATCCTATTGTTAAGGTAGGTTATTCCCGGTTTCTTGGCTAACCACGACCACTCTCTGGGAGTGGGATTAACGGAACAGGCGTGGCTTTAGGCCTGTTACGGCTCGCGTTGATTAATATTGCATTAATCTACACAATCCACATTTAGGATGGAGCTACCAAATGCAGTTGGAATTATGCCCCAGGTTCAGACAGGTGATAACACACACTTTATTCCGAACCAAGAGGACGAGACTCTCGTCCTCGGACCAATTTCACCTAGGTCTGCCACCAGGCTGGCAAGGGGCGCCGACATGGCGCCGGCCTTCCAGAGAATTCCGAAACATGCAGTCCACACAAGATCCTCGGGTCGACATCGACCCTCGCCAGGCTACAGAATCCATGGGTACAATATCTCAACCAGCTATAAAGTACGCAGCGCGGCGCGACTGCACCGGCCTACTAGCTCTAGAAGATCTCGTACATCAACCTAGGCCCAAAATAACCGGTCCGAATCACACAAACTATCATAGTTCCATACAAAAGTCCTGACCAAGGGACAATTCCCAAATTAAGTCCCGAAATGAGTCCCAAAGTCCTACGGACTATGACAACAAGCCAAAATACATAGTTTATTCCATTGTTGCGCCCGTTCCAAGGGTCGGGTTCGCAACACTCCTCCCCCTCCCCGGGGGACGGTAGTCCCTACCGTCATGTAGATAAGGACCAGCAACTAAAGAGAGAAAGCACACAACAAACATGCTACTAACCACACAGGGTTATTCTACTTGCCACGCAGGGCAAAAATCAGATTGACCATAGGGGTACTATGTCCCAGCCCATGTTCACCCATCGGACTAGTAAAACCAATTCCCCCAGAACTTGCCACACAGGGGCAAGCCTTGACGTAGTCAAATAATGGAATCCTTCCAGCTATCACCGTACCACCGCCGACCCTCCTGGTCAGCGGCCATGGCCTCGCCTGTCCCGCACCATCTGCTGCTGCTGGTGCGCCCCCCGATAGACTCGCTCGCCGTGCTCCGTGGCCTGGGGGCCCCGAGTCCCTGGGAACCTCAGGAGATCCTCCTCGAAGGCCCACTGCTCCGGCTTGCCAGTGCCACGGCGTCCGGACAGGGACAAACGGTCCCACGCGTTGGGAGGCCACATGGAGAGGAAGGCGGCCATGTACTCCGGGAAGGTGAACAGAAGGGACTTGACGTTCCTGTCCACTACCCCACAGCGGTAATCCGCCACATATGTTTCCCCCATACCCAGCATCACGGTGGCCACCTGTCCCAGATCGACCTCCGTTGCCGGCGGGCCCAAGCGATCATCCATGAAGTCGGGGGCGACGCCGTGCAGGAACGCCAAAGCGTTCGGAGCCAGCTTGGGGGGCTTCACCACACGGGGGAAACCCGCCACATGGTAATCCCAATGATCGCCCTCCGGGGCGTAACGCGTCACCCCATCCACACTGAACGGAAAGGGCTCACCAGGGGTGATCTGCCGAGGCACCCGGTGGGGGATGTGGGGATACAGGTCCACTCTCAGCAATTCCATGTACGCCCCTCGGTCCTTGTAACACCAGGGCCCTGGAGTAAACGCTAGCGCATGGCCCCCACACTCGTATGGAGCCCGCAGCTGGATGCATGTCCGCGTCCCGATGCCAAGCCACCGATAAAATCTCCATGCGGGGGCGTCTGCCCCCGTAGGTGACAGTGCGACCGGGCAGCGGCCGGATGTAGTCCCCCATCGTCCATGGCACAACCGGCGCAAACCCCTGGTGACAGGGCGGCGGGCCCGGAATTGCTGGCGCGAGCGCCTGAACTTCTGGCACCTGACCGCGACCCGCAGGTTGAGCGATTTCTACCTCAGTATTCGACCGTGTTGACTGCACGGACGACGGGCCGGGGGCAGCCGTACCACTGGCTTCTGGCGGAGCGACCTCTGGGGTCGATCGTTGGGTCTTCGCGGTAGATGGGTCCGCAACAGCCTTGCCACGATTAGCCGATGGTGCGACCTCTGGGGTCGAACGTTGGGCCTGTGCAGTAGACGTGTCCGCCACCGCCTTGCCACGACCAGCCGAGGGTACGACCTCTGGGGCCGTCTTTGGCGACCGCGACCCCGAGTGTGGTCGTTGGTGGGCCGTTGCCTGGTCCCAGGTCCGCCGAAAGGACCTTTCCTCCTCACGCGCCCCCGGGCGTACACCCACACCCTGGGAAGCCTCTCTGGAGCGGGACGCGTCCTGTGAGCTGCGGTCACCCGAGTTCTCACGGCGGCGGGGGTCGCGCGAGGCGTTGCCGGCTGAGGGGGCAGGTTCCCGGGGCGCCGGACGCGGCGGAAACAGGTCGTCGTCTTCACTCCCGTATTCCTCATCATCGGGGCCCTCCCCTCCGCGATCATCCGCCTCGTCCAATTCCACGATACGGTCCAGCGCCTGCCGAAGGGAGTACTGGCCGTTGGTGGTGCAGAACGGGCCCCGTAAGGCCCCGTCTGGCGGCAAACCCCGGTAGGCCCACTGCAGGGTCTGACGTCGTGCCGGTGCGACGAGCAAGAACATGAGGCGTGGGTAGGCCATGAGGGCCGACACCGTAGTCACGCAACGGTCGCAGGCACAGCTGGGTGCGTGGTCCTCCCAAGCTGTCCCTACCGCCACATTCCCTCGAATCGCCGTCCGGGTCTCGACTTTGAACCCGCAATGCCTTTGCACGGATTCGCGGAACTTCTCGTGTCGATCGCGGGGCCACTCCAGAACCGAGGAGGCCAGGTAGTCTTGATCGGCCTTGCCGTGCCTGCGCCGTCGACGCGCCAAGAACACGCCCTCCTGGCCGTAGTCGGGCAGAAACGTCCGCGGATTAAAGGTCTCACGGTTGTTCTCGTTGGCGGTCGCGGCTATATCCGACCCCTGCTCCTAAGTCATGTCTTCCGACCGTCGCCTCTTGCCAAAACTGGTCCAAGTTGGCACGAACCCTGCCGGCTCCTCTGGGGAGGCTGGGGGTGTGAACCGCACCAAGGGACTGCTGGAATCACTGCCTCTGGGGCTGCCTCTGGGGCTGGATCGAGTCTCCTCTGGGGAGCCCGTCTGTTGTACAAGGAATGACCACGAGCAGCGAGGCAACACCTGTGAGTACCGGTGTGTCATACCGACTAGTGTACTGTGTACCTGTGGTATGTACATACCTCTATGTGTATGTACATACCTCTAAGTGTATGTACATACCTCTATTGCAACCTGTGGACCTTCTTGTACGCGTCTAGCAACCGCTTGCAGCCAGAGAGCTCCTTCTCCGTCCGCCAAGAGGCCTCTGCCCCATATCTAGAGAACTTCCACCGGATCCGATATTGGCGTTGTCGACCACGCCCGAAATCGCGATGGGCGACAATCTCCTCGACCTCGTCCTCCTGTTCCCCTGTCTCCGGATCGTATTCCACAGGAGCCGGGGGATTGAGTCTACCCTGGATCGAGTTCTGGTGGTACAGCTTGAGCTGGTCGCGGTGGAAGGTTGTTGCGGTGCCCCATGAGATGGGCACGTCCACCTTGAACATGACATCATCCCATTTCTCCAGCACTTGGTGGGGCCCCAGGTACATGGGCCGGAGCTTCGTTTTGAGCTCCCCTTCCACCTTCTGGGAGAATCGACCGAGCTGGGGTCCCTCTACCAGGACAGTTAGTCTCCATGCTTTGCTGTAGACTAAGTCTCAAAGGCATTGTGAATACAACGTATGAATAAGCCTTGTAAACCCACGTTGGTATGTGAATATAAATACCACGTGGGCTATGCAGATAGGGATGCTAGTCGAGTCGCATACGTTTCCCTAGATAGGTACTTTGGGTACTGAGGTACGTGACAGATGTCAGTACCCAGTATACGTAGTGTCCTGTCATTGGACGGTACTAGAGTATCCTAGATAGGGACCGTACTGCAGCGTGCATTGATCTGTGATCGCACGATGCAGTGACTAGGCAGCTACCTGTCATCGTGCGGCCTCGGGCCAACGGTCTGCACCCAACGGTCACTGGCGGCGCAGCCGGTGAGAGGAACGTTGATAAAGGGTAAACCTATTTTCTAATGAACCAAGCAATTCATTGCTCACAGCTTACAGTGTTCTCAAGCAATATATCCCACCGCATTCTAACTTGAATTTTATTTGCTACCATGGCTATCACGAACAAGAATGTCGCTAAGAAGCTTACCTACAACGAGGATGATGATGGGCAGGATCGGCGGATGCCCAGAGACAACAACAAGAAGCCGGCTGGCGATGCGGCCATTTCCAAGAAAAAGAAAAAGAACAAAAAGACTCACAATGGTTGCCAGGACGAGGGGACGGCGGCTGCAAAGCCGACCGACCTACCCCCCTCCCCTGCGAGGCCGGAGGCCGAGACGGCTCCCCCCGGGGAGACCGGCTTACCCTCGACTCCGGCGGCCGCCCCAGCCGCAACCACGGCTGGCGCGGCCATGGCTGCGGAGACCTCGGTGGTAAACCCCACTGAGGCTCCACAGTCCGGCCCCACGTTGCCATCTCTTCGGGAGCGTATGCCCCGTCAGACGGCCTCGGTGGCACCGGACGGGACGATTACCTTTCGTCCCGCCACATCAAACCTTAATGTCCCTTTCGCCCAGGGACATAACCACATTGAGCTAACGTTTGGGCGACCCTCTGCGTCCCTTCTTCGCAAGAAGAAGGACATGGAGAGTATTAAACTCGCACGGGTGGTGCGAAAACCTGTGGAACCCATCGCCGGACAACCAATGTCCGACGATGAGGTATCCGACACTGCCAGTCTCCCCGATGGGGAGACTGAGATCAATCTTACCCCAGCGCTCCTGGCGGTCGAGCAGGCCGCGCTGGTGGCAAATGAAGAACGCCGAGCGCGGCAGCGGGACCGAGAGGTCCGCCGAGAGGCGGCTTTTCGGCTCGCCGCTAAGCGGCAAGAATATGAAGAGGAAGCCGCCCGTCGCCTGGCTACCCACCAGGCGATGGCGGACGCGTACCGCGAGGCCACCCAGCGGTTACGTGACCTCTTAAAAAATGCTGACTATCCCATGGACTATGCGGACAGTCAAGACCTGGCCGAGCTTGCTCGGTCAGCACACTTTAAAACCATGTCCTCCATCACCCAAGCCAGGGTCACGGAGGCCATCTTGGCCAAACATGGGGTGGTAGCTGAAGAAGCCCCCCCGCTGGAAACCACCAGCAAGAAACCCTCTCCCCCCCAACCCCTGCAGTACAAGGAGGGACTGCTGGCCCTGGGTGCGAGGAAGGGCAAAGAGGCGGACTGTCCAGTCCGGCCTGCTATGATCATGGGAGAACCACTCCCTGACATACCCGAGGATGAGGCTGCCTTTCAGGCAGCCCTCCGGGAGCATGAGGTACGCAAGGAGATGAAGCGTCTCATGCGGGAGGAGGCCAGGAGGAGAGCAGAGGCAGACACCCCTGCCCGCCCCTCCACCGATGGGGCTGGACCCAGTGGGGTTACCCGGACACCCCCGGGCTCCCCCAGGGCCACCATGACCCCCCCTCCCCCTCCCCCACCACCCCAGGTTCGCCCTGTGGGTTGGGGCCCCCTCCCAAACCAGGGGGGGTGGCCAGGACCCCAGGAGGCCCTGGGGGGAGGTGCAGAGGTGCCACAGGCACCCAACAGGCCTGCTGAGGCCCCCCCAAGGAGCGGGGATGTCCTGGAACAGCTCGCCATTCTCCAGGCCCAGCTGGCCTCGTTGCAAGATCAGCAGTTAACAGCTAACCAGCTGCAAACTGTCGAGGGCCTGCGCGCCCTGATGTCGCGGTATGAGCGGGGGACCATCAACCTGGACCCCACCCGCCTGCAACAAGCAACCGACGGCTTCTTGAGGGCCAACCCCCCTCTCACAGGTGTGTTTAACCCTCATAAAAAGGAATCCAAAATCAATATTGCTGGCTTGCCTGAGGGTCACACTGTTGAACAAGCTAAGCAATTTGTTTTTGCTTTGGAGTATGGGATGGAAGGTCTTAACCTTAGACATCAGTTTAAGGCTCTCAGGGCCTCCTCCACATTCCATCAATCATCTCCTGCAATCAGAGCATTGATTCAAACCTATCAGGAACGTACCCTGACACCTGAAGCAGCCATTGAACAGTGGCCTACCTTTATCACTGATCTGAAACAGCTAGTGCTTACCAATAACCACATGGAAGCAGTAGAACGTTTCAACTGGCTTGCTGCATATAAGGTGAACAAGAATAACCTCTCTGGGGATGCAAAAACATACAGGGTAATGATTGAGAAAGACCTTGAGCTTCTCAAGCTCCAACCAAGGTATCTCATCCACACCTGGCTAACAAAAGCTAATTTGCAACCTTCTGTCCTGGCTACCCTGCTTACAGGCCTCAAGTCCCTCTGGGACAACTTCAGAGCTGCCATGCTCTATATCGAGGAGGCAGTGGACCCCCTGGGTACTGGCAACAACCAGGCCCAGGACCCCAAGGTCCAGGGTGTCCAAGGCCACAAACGCAAGGGGCAGGCCAGCCAGGGGGGGCACCCAAGACCCACAAGTCCTCCCACCAAGGGGGCAGTGGCTCTCAGGGGCGTGGCAACACGTGGCACCGTGTGCCCCTGCATGGCAACCCCAACAACAACAACAACAACAACAACAACAACAGGTCCCAGCAGGGCAACAATAACAACAGGTCCCAACAGGGCCAAAACAACAACAACAACAGGTCCCAGCAGGGCCAGAACCGGTCCCAGCAGGGAAACAACAACAACAACAACAACAACCAGCCTGGCAACCCTGGGGGGTCCATAAGGTGCCTGAGGTGCTTCCAACGAGGGCACGCACGGCACAACTGCCCCAACAACGACTCCCTGGCCAACGGGGTGGATCTCTGCCCGGGCTGCTGGCACGCACGTCATCCCCTGGGGCCTCCAGGCAGCCGTTGCAACAGGCCTCGCTACCCAAATCAATGTGAGTTCACTCACCTTATGTACTCTGAGGATGATGATCTCATTACCATTGGGGATGGCAACCAGGGCATAATTGATTTTGAGGCAGCAACCTTACTGTCCTCCCAACACCCTGTTCTGGAACCTTACATAAAAGCACTAACCCCTACTGTTGACAACTCCATAGATATCAAGGAGCTTGCTCATCAGCTGCACCTAGCCATGGGTCATGAAACAGTGGCTGAGGAACTGGCCAGACGGCTGGGGGGTAGTAGCATGGGAAAACAACTCAGGAATGCAGTAAAACTGGCTAGACAACACTGTCAAGAATGTCAGTTCAATAGCCCCAAACCTCAAAAATGGCATACTGCAACTCCTTCCACCAATAGGGGCATGATAGTGGGGGATGTGATGCACATCAACAAAGATGTCCAACCCTACCTGATCCTAAAAGACTCATGGTCCAGGTTCACAGTAATGGAACCCCTACCTGGCATGTCTGCAGGGCAGCTACGTGTTGCACTCATGATTGCTTTACCCAGATTCTACCCAGTTGACAGAATTTTGCTTGATCAACAATTTTCTTGTCTGACTGACCTGGAAGGGTGTGAAGCAATAGAGATTGCTGGGCTGGAAGATCATGAGGGTCAGGGGGTCATTGAAAGAACCATCAGATCTGTCAAAACCCTACTAGCCAAAAATCCTTCCAAGGATGCTACTTCAGGGGTCTATTGTGACAGGGCACTCTGGTGTCATGAAATGTGCACAACCCTAAACATGAGACCTGTCTTGCATGCCACGTGGGGTGAAGTAATCCCAGCAGGCCTGCAGGCAGGTGTATATCCCCCAGAGGTGATAGCACTGTACAACACTGCACGTGCACAAACCTCAGCAAAACTGGCAGAAAAAGATAAAACCCATTCCAGGCCAGTATTCCAAAAAGGTGATCAAGTTCTCTATTACAAGGAAAACAGCTTTGGTAAGGTTGGAACTTGGCTAGGTCCAGTTACCATCCGTGGATTTACCAAAAACAGCAAGACCGTGGAGGTCAAGCACAATATCAATGGGAAGCGTCACAGGGTGAGCTGTCATAGAATTAAGAAGTATTATTCTCCCATGGCAGACGTGCCTGGGGAAGAGTCTTTAAGCATGGACTCACTACTTCTATCTGGCAACTCCAGCATGCCCAGCAGTAGCTCTGAGCCACCAATTACTGCTGTTGACAGCACCACAGCACCCTCTGTGAACCCTTCCACCCTCAGTGAAGCCAGGCCCACTTCACAACCTGGGGATTGCTTAACCAGGCACGAGGTAGCTGGGTTGGAAGCATTAGCTCAGCCCCAAGGCACCAAATTGTCTGCCAACCCTCCCGCTCTGAGGTCAAGATTGGCAGTCGCCTTGCAAGCATTACACAGGTCACATAAGCAACAAGCTGCTGTGGCCGCAGGGTTGGCAAAAGTCTCAGCTGTGTGCACTAGTCAGGACCCCTGGACCCTGGCAATAGACACTCAGGCACAGGTCAGTGTGATCAGTGCACAAGCCATCCCTGGTCTTGAGATTGCACCTTCATTTTGGGCACGGGTGCAGGATTTCTCAGGCCAAAGCTCACTGGATGTAGTGGGACAAGTGATGCTCCCTATACTTGGTATTCAGACACCCTTCCAGGTGGTGGAGGGGTACTCTGGTAACACCTTGTTGGGGGAACCTTTTGTATCCTATCCTGGGGTGCTTATCTCAGCTAATGAGCTCAGTGTCACAGGGGTGGGTGCAGTTCCTCTGGACCACTTTAAAATCCCTCTCTCCAGTATTGTCCCTGGTATGGATGCTGTCATCAAGGCAGTCAACACTCAGTATGCACCAGGGGAGATCCCTGATCTGGACAAGTTAGTGCACAGCCAGTTCCTCCATCCCTCAGCCTTTGGGCTGGGTAAGTGGGACATAGCCATGCACTCACCCCACCAAATCTCCCACGTCATACAAGAATGCAAAACACAAAAAGGGTTTACCAAGTGGCTGATGGCCATTGTCCACCAAGCCAGGCAGGAATGGGTCCTGCCCAACCCCAAAAACCCTCAATACAAACCGCCTGTCACCCCTTCATGGGACGTGCCAGAGGGAGCCAAAAAGCTCAGATTAAAATTTGTTCTCAAACAAAAACCACAAAAAGTGGGCTCCCCAATCTTCCATGCCAGACCATGTGTCACAGAATTAAAGGGGACCTCCACACTGCCAAAAGGGGAAACATACACACCTGGGCTGCAACAAACCTCACTCAGGATCATGCTCTCCCTCTTCCTCCACAACCTCAATGCAGGCCAAGACTATGTCTGCAAAGCCACTGATATTAAAAGGGCCTTCCTCAGGGGGGACCCAGAAAAGGCTGAATCTGTGTGGAAAGGGAAGGTGTACGTGGTAGACACCCCAGCTGTGTGGAAACCTTATATTGATGAGCCCCACCTTATCATCAACATTGGGGTGGAAGGGCTTGTCAGTGCCCCAAAAATTTTCAGAGACTCAGCAGAGGAAGTATTCAAAAAGCTCAAGGCCACGTATGATGACCTGGACCCATGCTTTTTTGTTGTACCCACCCCCTCTGGACTGCTGTTCTTTGTGTGGCATGGAGATGACCAACTCATTTGTGGGCCTAGAGCTGAGGTGGAAACCTTTATTCAGCAGGTCCAGGAATCATATGAGATTGGCAAACAGGTGGAATTGAGCACAACCCCCATCCAGTTCTGTGGCATCATGTTGCAGCTGCATAGGCAGCCAGATCAGTGGGTCTGCTCTCTCTCCCTCCTGCAGAATATATCCAAGATTGTCTAGATCTGCTGCAGGACAACTACCTCCCCTTACATATGTGTGCCACTGTTCAGGGCAAACTGGGGTGGTGGTCAGCCATCTGTGGGGCTCCCTTAGCTGTCATCAGCAGGGTCACCCATGATGTTCTAGTCAAGATCAAATGCAGTCACATCAGGAAGTTGGTCAATGACTGTCCCCCCCTCATCCTCCATGGCCTGAATCTGATGGAAGACATCCACATCCAATGTGTCATGGACAGCTCCATGGAGAGCAGAACAATCAATCAGATGGGGGCACGGGAATCAGGGCTGTTTTTTCTCACCAACAGGTCAGATTACATGTCCCTCACTTCCTGGTACAGCAGGCTACACCGCAGAAAACCTGGCAGCAGCAACTCAGCTGAATGTCGTGCTGTGGTGTCTGCTGCATTGCATGCTCGTTCCCTGCAGCACATGCTCACCTGGCTACAAACCCAGGCAGGCAGCACATGCAATGTCATCTCACATCTCTATACTGACAGCCAATCTGTGATCAGCTTTCTAACCAAGAAATCTGTCTCTGCTGCTGTCCACACTGACTTGGATTGGGTGATCCTCAAACAGGAGGCCACCTATTTTTCCAGCTGGACTCATGTGGATGATGAGGACAACCCAGCAGACGCTCTCACGAAGCTGCGGGATGCTGCTGGCCAACAGTACCAGCTCCTCTTTCAGAACATGAACCCCTATGATATCAGAGTCAGTGTTTGAATAAATGACTGGCCATAGCACAGTACACAACCACCACACCCCCTTACCACAGCGATAGCTGCTGGGCGCCATAAAATTCAACACATTCGTTGTGGGGTGTGAGTGCTGGCTAGGTCAGATTTGTATCCATTTGCAGCTTGAGGACACAAGCTTTGTATCCATTTACTTAATGTGTGCTTCAGTACCTGGCCAAACCAGCCAGCTGTGTACACCTTATTTAATGTGCAATATAACACCTGGCCAGAACAGCCAGCTGTAACCAACCTGGCTCAACCAGCCATGTCTCTTTTGTACCCCTAATCAACTTAAAAACAATAACAATAATGTTGGGGGTGCAGACCTGCATTAAGAAATAAATAATAAAACAATACTGGAGTTAGTCTCCATGCTTTGCTGTAGACTAAGTCTCAAAGGCATTGTGAATACAACGTATGAATAAGCCTTGTAAACCCACGTTGGTATGTGAATATAAATACCACGTGGGCTATGCAGATAGGGATGCTAGTCGAGTCGCATACGTTTCCCTAGATAGGTACTTTGGGTACTGAGGTACGTGACAGATGTCAGTACCCAGTATACGTAGTGTCCTGTCATTGGACGGTACTAGAGTATCCTAGATAGGGACCGTACTGCAGCGTGCATTGATCTGTGATCGCACGATGCAGTGACTAGGCAGCTACCTGTCATCGTGCGGCCTCGGGCCAACGGTCTGCACCCAACGGTCACTGGCGGCGCAGCCGGTGAGAGGAACGTTGATAAAGGGTAAACCTATTTTCTAATGAACCAAGCAATTCATTGCTCACAGCTTACAGTGTTCTCAAGCAATATATCCCACCGCATTCTAACTAGGACCCAGTCCCCGACCTCGATGTCCGGTGCTCTAGAGTCCCGCTTGCCTTCCACGCGAGCCATGTTGCGCTCGGCAGCGGCCCGGTACCCTTTAACCGCACTGTTGTGAGCTTGGCGCATCTTTTCCAGCAGGCTGCTCACGCCCGCCAGAGTAGTGCGCAGCACCTCCGGTTCCGCCAGCGCCGGACTCGTCAGCAAGTCGGTCGGCGTCAGCGGATGCCTTCCCGTGTTGAGAAAGAACGGGGTTAGGCCATGGGCTGCCTGTGGTGCGTTGTTCAGGGAGAACTCCACCAAGCACAGCAACTCCTCCCAGTTGCTGCCCACCTCGTCGGTGTAATGGCGCATGGTTTCCTGTACCGTGCGGTTGAGTCGCTCCACCAGATGGGAGGACGAGCTGTGATAAGCCGTCCCTAGCGACACCTTGGTTCCCAGGCAGTCGAAGAACTCCTGCCAGTCACCGGGCGGTGAAGAGCGTGTCCCGGTCCGAGATGAACTGGCGGCTGAGCCCGTGGAACCGGAAGACGTGGTTGAGGTACAGTTTGGCACACCCCTCGGCCGTGAGGTCAGCCGGACAGGGGGCCAGGTGACACATGCGCGTGAGTCGGTCAGTTACGTTAAATAGTGCAGGAACCTTTTGCCCACTGGGGCAAATCGGTCCGTAACACTATACTAACACTATACTAACGAACACCAAGATCTTGCTGTTGCCGTTCTTGGTCTTCTTAAAGGGGCCGACGAAATCCATCTGGATCGAGTCCCAGGGACCCAGGGGATCAGGTAGCGTCTTTGGGACAGCCTGAGTACCCGTGTTCTGGGACTTGGCTATCTGGCACGACGGGCATTCGCGTATATAGGCCGCAATGTAGTCCTTCATGCCAGGCCAGTAGAAGTGACGACGTGCCCTTGGTAGCAGCCGCCCAATGCCCTGATGACCGCCGACTAGAGAGTCGTGGAGCTCGTGGAGCAAGGCTGCTCGACAGAGCTCGGGTATGTAGAGGCGCCACGTGTCCGGGCGCACCATGACGTATAGGCGACCCTCTTGGAACTTGCACGGGAGCCTGCCCATCATCTTGGGGTGTGACTTGATCACCTCCAAGGCGGCCGGCTCGGTAACCGTGAAGCGGCTGATCAGCATCTCCAGGGGGGAAGTGACCGTATACGCATCGGCCTCGTCCTCCTCCTCCGGTTGGTCCAGCGCCGAGTGTAGGTACTCAGACACGACCACCGGGGATCCAAGAGGTTCCAGATGAAAAATAGCCTGAGCCACAGCGCCAAGGGGAACCCGTGTGTGGGACCCCTCCCCTTCCCCGGGGGACCGCGCGTCCACGCGCTGGTCGTCGTCGCCATCGGGGGGCGACAAGGCATCCGGAGTGGTATGACTCATGTGAAACAGGTGGCGAGCCCGCGGCGACCGTGGGAGGTCATCGTAGAGCGGGGCGCCAGGCGCCTCCTCACAGGTGGTATGGAGCACCCCCATGTCCTCATAGAACCAGTAGTCAGCACGACGGGAGAGGGCGTCGGGCACCACGTTGTCCGCACCCTTCACATACTGGATCTTAAAAGGGGCAAACTGGGAAAGGTACTCCATCCACCTGGCCTGACGGGGCGTCAGATTTGGCTGCGTCAAGAGGTGGGTCAGGGGCCTATGGTCCGTGTGAATAATCAAACGGGCGGGGTCGAGGTCCCCTGTCTCGCTGACTGCAACATCAAACTGCGCGCCCAACAGGTGGTGGCGCCATGTGTGGCAACAGTAGACCACAGCCAACAGCTCTTGCTGGTGGACCGGATAGTTCCGCTCGGCGGGGATCATTGTGCGGGAGATGTACTCAACCGGTTGCAAGCCCTTGCCTTGGTCCTGCAAGAGGACCCCGCCGATAGCCACCTTGCTCGCATCCGTCGCAACCACAAAAGGAAGGGACGGGTCTGGGAGCACGAGCACGGGTGCCGCGGTCAAACTGGCCTTGAGGGCCTCAAAGGCCTGCTGGCACTGTGCCGACCAGACGAAGGATACGCCCTTCTTGAGGAGAGCGTTGATGGGCGACGCGATCGTGGCAAACCGGGGGATGAAGCGTCGATAGTATGACGCAATCCCCAGGAAGCTACGCACGCCCTTCACGTCGGTCGGAGCTGGCCACTGTTGGACAGAGGCGATCTTCTCCGGGTCCGTGGCCACGCCTGCCGCTGAAAGCGTGTGGCCCAGGAACGGGACGCTGCGCCCCGCCCGGACCTTAGCCCTGCGGGCCGAGAGATGCTCGTCCTCCATAATGCGCAGGACCGTATCGACGTCCTCCAGGTGCTCCTCGAAGGTCTTGGAGTACACCAGGATGTCATCCAGATAGGCCAAAGCGCAAGTGCGTTTCCAGGACCAGGGCGGCTTGTCCCCCTTGCGAGGGTCGCGCAGGTCACTGGATACCTGTGGCAGGTGTGCAGTCCCCATGACGGGCCGCAAGATGTCGTTCATGAGCATCTGGAAGCTGGCTGGTGAGTTGCAAAGCCCCATCGCCGCCACACGGAACTGGTAGTGTCCGTATGGCGTATTGAAGGCCGTCTTGTGACAGTCCTCTTCAGCGATGCGGAGCTGCCAAAACCCATCGGCGCAGTCGATCACCGTGAAGCAGGTGGCGCCCTGCACTCGATTGAAGATGTCATCAATGCGCGGGAGCGGGTACTTGGACTTGACAGTGATCGCGTTGAGCTTCCTGTAGTCGGTGACGAGCCGCCACTTGCCCCCAGGCTTGGGCACTAGGAGTACCCCAGCGGAGAAAGGGCTGTTACTGGGCTCAATCAGACCACGCTCAAGGAGGGCCATCAGGATCTTCTTGAGCTCCATCAGCTCGACTGGCCCCATCCGGTACATCGGGGACGTGGTGGGCCCGAAGCCTTCCTTGAGGCGGATATGGTGCAGCACAGAACGGGGCGGGGGAAACTGCGGTGTAGACTCGTCGAACAGCTTCTCCCGCTTGGCCAGGATGGCGTTGTAGCGCGCGATCTCGTCGTCAGTGAAGTCGGTGCCGATCTCCAGCAGCTCCTCAAGCAGGGGCACAGAGTCAAGGCGGTACATGTAGTACTCCTTGCCCTTCTGCAGGTTGCGCGCGAGCGTCTTGCTGCTCATCAGCATCTGAGAAGCATGGCGTCGTGGCTTCTCGGGCCCCGCGTCGTGCTGAACGTTGTGCACCTCGGTGCCGTGCGCCAGATACTCGTGCCGTGGGCACCAGAAGGAGCCATCAGGGAACCAAACCACCCGTCGCTTGACACTGATCGTCACGTCCTGGGCGTCCTGCCAATCAACGCCCAGGATGATGTCAGCTGCGCCCAGCGGCGCCACTGTGGCTGTTACCTCCACTGGTATGCCCTGGACAACCGCCTTGAGGTCCACGAGGCCAGGTGACGGGTGCTTGTTACCATCGGCATACCGGACGTTGATGGGCGTCGGGTGCGGTCGAATCGTGTAGCCAGCGCGTCGCACCAGGGCCTCATGGATAAAAGATGTGGTCGCCCCCGTATCCACCATAAACTTAACATCCAGGATCGTCTTCTCCTTCAGAAACGGGTCAAGTGTGGTGGTAGGGAGGGCCAGTCCGCCGCTGAAAACTAGCAGTGTTCTGGTGCTTGGTGAGGCAGCGGACGGGGGGGCCTCTGGGGCCTGCCCGCCAGATCTATCTACATGATTGGCTGAAACGTGGTCGACCTCGGTCGCCGACACGTCTGCATATGAAGAGAGCGGGGAGACCTCTGGGGCCTGCCCGCCAGTCCTATCTACGTTATTGACTGACGCTATCTCCGCGCCCACATCTGGTGCAGGCGTCTGTGCTACCTGGTTGACTAACTCTACTCCTACTTCTACCCCTGTGGGAAGGGGCACTATGCGCGAGGATCGCGGGGCCGGGAGGCCGCCTCGTCCGACCTTCCGGTCCCCCCTTCCCCCTCATCCGAGTCGTCGTCGTCGCCGGGGTTGAGCGCCTCATACTCGTCACCTCCAGCCTCGGACGCCTGTTGCTGCGCCAGGATCTCATTGAGCTCGCGCACTGTCCGAGAGAACGACGCTGGGAAGCGGGGTGTCTGGAACTGGTTGGGCTGCGTGCGCGCGTCGCGCAGCTTGGCAGCCCGCGCGCCTGCGTTGCGCGGGCGAGCATCCCGCGCTGCCGGCGCTGGGCGCCTCTCAAAGGCGGGACCAGAAAACGTGGGGGCCTCCTTGGTGGCCTCCGTCGCCGTGCTGGTGCGCGCCTTGAGGCGCGGGCAATCCTTCTTGAGGTGCCCGACCTCGTGACACATGAAACAGCGGGCCTTGGACGCATCGATGGCGTGCAGTTGGGCAGCCGGCTGCTCGTCGTCATTGGACTCCTCCCCCTCCGACGGGGCGGGTTCCACCTCAGTGAAGTGGACACGGCGTGTCATCGTGGATGAGGCGAACCGGCGGGTGCTGGTGTAGCGCGGCTGCTTGACGACGTCGGCCACCTGTAGAAGGTACTGCTGGACAGCGTGGATGTCAAGCTTGTCCCAGGGAACCTCGGCATAGTGCTTCTTAACCTCAGCGAGGAGGTCAGGATGGATGGCCTCCAAAAACCGAATCTTGTACTCGGTCCACGTCAGGTCCCCGGTCAGCCGCGCCGCAAAGGAGTCAAAGGTGGTGAGGAACTCCGCCAAGTCAGTGTTGCCTTGACGTAGGCGGCCGAACTCAAACCGCTCGGTCAGTCGATAGCCGGGAGGGATGAGCTTGCGCCGGATGCGCTCGTGCAGTTCCTCGACCGTCTGCGGGTATGACTGGGCCGCCACACTCTCAACGTTAAGCATCCCGACCACTGATGGGTCCATACACTTCACCACCACGTAGGGGATCAAAACCTTGGTGGCCAGCTGCCACTCATGGTGTTCACACCAGACGGTGTACAACTGTTGCCACATACGGGCCCACTCGTCGATCTCACGGGGAGTCATGCCCGCATGGAGCTTGGGCACCGCCTTAAAATCTGGCATAGGCGGGGCCTTGACAGGGTCAGGACGCAAGGGGCCGCCCTTGCTGCAGTACGCGGGGCTGGAAAAGGTGAGGGGCTCGTGCCGACGCGCCCGCATCTCCTGTTGAGAGCCCCGTCCTGCAGGCTGGTCATGCCCACGTAGGGACACAAAGGTGTCCTCCTCACGCTCGGGATCGAGGTCGCCGGATTCTCGGCGGGGCGCGTAGTCAGCGGACACCCACTGTGACGCAAAGGGGGCTGACTCACGCCGAACGCGAACGGACGTGGGATGCTCATAACCGGGGTCGTCCAGGGGCAGCCGACTGAAGTTGGCGTTGGTGGGCGCGCTCCTTGTGGGGAGGGAGGTGGGTACCGTGGGAAAGGGGCCCGGGGGATCGTAGTCCGCGTCCTCAGGATCGGTATTAATTAATTAATTAATTAAACTCGTGCTCCCGTTGGGGAGTCACGGAGCACCGAAGTGCTTTTAATCCCTGTGTGTGCACTACAGGAGAAAGGGCAGAGACCCCCAGTCTCCTTCATGCCAAAGGCATGCCACAGCTGCAATCGGGCGCGGCTAGCTAAAAGGACAGGCTAACGATCCGGCAAACTGTGGGTGCAATAAGACCCATGTGAGCATATCATAGCAAGGAGCGTGGGCAGGTAATCTGAACATAGCCAGGGCGTGGCATGGCTGTACTAGGACTAGGCTAAGGCTATGGCTGGTTGTGTACCGTGCGTTGGCGGCACGTGACTAGGTGTGTTGGCACAGCTAGGCAACATTCTAGGCATGGCTGCCTTAGCGGCAGTGACGCCAATGGTTACAAGCTAGGGCTATTGCTATTCTAGCCCGCTGGGGGCGTCCACATCTTGTGGTTGATCATCAGGTCCCCGCCCCTCCAGTACACCTTGGGCTTCTGGGGGTCCTGCTTATGGCGGAGGTATTCCGGCCACAGGTCGCGTCGCTGCTGTTGCTGAGCGGGGGTGAGGTCGTCATCCAGCGTCCAGGTGAGGTCGTGCAACCGCTTGCGACGAGAGAGGAACCGCTGCTTATCCTCAGGGGGGAAGGTGAGTAGGACTGGTGGGGGAGCCGCCTTGTCCCGTGAGTGGGGAAGGCGGTGGCACCCACGCAGTTCTACCTCACCTACCAGGCCCATGAGGGTAAGAAGCTGGTTCTTGAGCTCGTCAGCAAGAGAGGTTGACGTCTCACCTGGCTTCTGGGGGAAGGATCGGTATGCACGTGCGCCGACCCTGACGCCCGTGGCGGGGGTCGCGACCAGCTCTCGTTCGCTCCAAAGGAGACCCGACTGGGATCCCTTCCATGACCCAGCCCCGACCCGCCGCGGCCACGCCCTGCCCAAGGGTGAGTCAGGCGCGGGCGGCCTACCCCCAATTGGGAGGATTGCACGAACTCAGCCGGAGGGGCAAACGGCGAACTCGCTACCGGGCTAGCCGCGACCTCTATCTCCTCATCAGCCTCCTGCACGACTTCCACAGAAGGTGGTCGCTGCGTAGGAGGTACCCTGTCCCAGTTACCCATATGCTGGGTCAATAGCGATCGCGACTGCTGCTGCGTCTGCTGTTGCTGCTGCTGCGTCTGTCGCGACGGCGGAGACTGCTGAGACTGAGGCTGTCGCTGCGGCGACTGCTGAGACAATTGTTGTCGCTGCGGCGACTGCTGGGGCACATGCTGTAGCTGCGGCGACTGCTGAGGCTGATGCTGTCGCTGCGGCGACTGCTGTTGCTGATCAAACCCTAGGGCGGCTTGTTCTAGCTGCGACTCCAGGGTCGCCTGCCGTTCTGCGGTATCCCTAGCGGCTGCATCGGATCTCCGGGAGCCTCTGGAGCTCCTGCTGGACTTGCTAGATCGTCTGGAACCCTGACTGGACGTGCTGGATACTTCCTGCCCTGCTCTATTGTCCTCTGGGGACGATCTAATGTTCTGGCCCTCTGGGGGCGACGTGTTACCACCACCTTGCTTTTTCTTCTTGGGCATTCTGGGCCCTCGTACCGTACCAGCACCTTACACAGTACCTCCCCAAACACAGGCAAGCAAGAGAGAAAAGAGCAGAAGCCACAACTAATGCTTCTAATGGTACTAATATTATCTACTAACTATGGTATCTAAGCTAATAGCAGACTCACTCTATTCTAGTATCTAGTAGTGGTAGTAGTGCTTATGCCCTGGCGACTGGGCCCAAGTGAAGCTGCTCCAGTGCATGCAACACATCCTGTGCAGGTAACTGGGTGCCACGCCTAGTCTGGTGCAGCCCTTCTGGGAGGGGCATATTATCCCTAATAAACTGATCTGCCTCAGCTAATGTATTAAATCCCTGCCATCTAGCTAACGACGCTGGGTGTAAGACTTTATCCTTAATATGATTGCTACACGCAGCCCAACTATAGAAAATGCCTGGTTGGCCTGTGGCCCCGTCGTGTGCTACTGCGTAGTATAGGTATTGGGATCTACCTCCTTGATTAATACGTCTATATCCTCCTTCAGTATTACGTCTGCTGCGGGAGGTTCCCATGAACTACCGATTAGGTATAAAGCAATATCACACGGTATTCAAGCATGCAATGCAGGAAGGGAAAGAAAGGGAGGACAGCCCACCCAGGATACCTCTACGTGCAGGTGACGTGCTCACAGCGAGAGAGAAACACAAGGCAGAAACAAAACGTTCACAGACAGTACGAAGAACGTTGAGGTACAGCCACCGGCAACACAGTAAGGCAACGGCCAGCCGGTGACTACCCTCGAGCCGTAGGCAGCGTTGCCCTCTGGGGGTCCGCCCACGGCTCACGAACGTTGGCCTCTGGGGCAACGTGGGTACCAACAGTCACGAACATGAAATCGGACACGACATAAAACATATACCCCGTTGCTACGCGCGTGGGTAAGACAGGGGGGGGGAGCAAGAGGGAAATCAGGGAAATCTTACCACTTGCATGGACGTCTAGCGTCCTTAGACACCCCTCAACGGGTTAAGAGGTCTTGGATGGCGTTCCGGCTGTGGCTATAGCTGTCCTGAGCGTCACCGGGATCTGGCAACCGCCTTTGCTGGGCGGGATGAACCCTGTCGGCTCTGGGCCTTTGCTAAGCTAAATCCGGCTCTGGGCCGCCATGTTAAACCACCCTAACCTAACCTCCGATACCAGTGTAACGAACCCATCTGGGTCGTGCGAAAGATCCTATTGTTGGTAGGTTATTCCCGGTTTCTTGGCTAACCACGACCACTCTCTGGGAGTGGGATTAACGGAACAGGCGTGGCTTTAGGCCTGTTACGGCTCGCGTTGATTAATATTGCATTAATCTACACAATCCACATTTAGGATGGAGCTACCAAATGCAGTTGGAATTATGCCCCAGGTTCAGACAGGTGATAACACACACTTTATTCCGAACCAAGAGGACGAGACTCTCGTCCTCGGACCAATTTCACCTAGGTCTGCCACCAGGCTGGCAAGGGGCGCCGACATGGCGCCGGCCTTCCAGAGAATTCCGAAACATGCAGTCCACACAAGATCCTCGGGTCGACATCGACCCTCGCCAGGCTACAGAATCCATGGGTACAATATCTCAACCAGCTATAAAGTACGCAGCGCGGCGCGACTGCACCGGCCTACTAGCTCTAGAAGATCTCGTACATCAACCTAGGCCCAAAATAACCGGTCCGAATCACACAAACTATCATAGTTCCATACAAAAGTCCTGACCAAGGGACAATTCCCAAATTAAGTCCCGAAATGAGTCCCAAAGTCCTACGGACTATGACAACAAGCCAAAATACATAATTTATTCCATTGTTGCGCCCGTTCTGGTCGGGTTCGCAACAGCATGCCATTCGGACATCGCAACGCTAGTGCGGTGTTCCAACGTGCCATGGACCAGGTGCTGGCAGGGTTGCCATTTGCAGCCTGCTACATAGATAGACGATGTCATTGTCTTTAGCGAGACATTTGACCAGCACTTAGCTCACCTCGATCAGGTTCGGATCGCCCTAGATAAGGCCAACCTGCGGCTGCACCCTGAAAAGTGCAAGTTCGCCCAACAGACCATAGGGTTTCTTGGTCATCAGATTGTACCAGGTGGCCGGACCCCTGAGGCAGCCAAAGTGGAAGCCATCAGCAACGCCGCAGTGCCCATCGACATCTCGGGGGTGCGCGCGTATCGGGCTAGCTGGCTATTATCGAGGATATATTCAGAATTTCAGCACGAAAGTCAAACCCCTGACTGAGTTGTTGAAGAAGGGCAATGTCTGGGCGTGGGGTCCGGCTCAGCAGCGAGCCATCGATACCATCAAACAGGAACTGACTGCCGCTCCTATCCTACGCGCCCCCGACTATGCTCTGCCCTTCATTCTTTACACCGATTGGTCCAAGGTAGGCCTAGGGGCTGTGCTAGCACAAAAGGACGATGCGGGGCGCGAGCATGTTATCGCGTACGCTAGTCGGAGTAACAACTCTGCCGAGAGTCGGTACTCTTCCTACGAGGGGGAAGCGTTAGCCGTTGTGTGGGCCATCAAGCATTTCAGGCCATATCTCTTTGGGCGGGTGTTCACACTTGTCACTGATCACCAGCCCTTATTGTGGTTGATGACCAGCGACAAACTCACGGGTAAGCTGGCCCGGTGGGCAATGATCATTCAGGAGTACCACCTGACAATCGTCCATCGGCCAGGTGTGGATCACTCCAACGCGGACGTCCTGTCCAGGTATGCTCTACCAACCACTGTTGACAACACTGGTGCGCGGGCCCTATAGGGGCCGAGAGCTCGCCTGGGTCTGTGGTTTTTGTTAATGCTGCAGGCTTCGCTGACGCCGACGCCGAGGCAGACTGGCGCGCAGTCGAGTATACAGTCGCAGACTTTGCGGCAAGCTGCAATGCAGTTCACCCTTCTCCCTTCAACCCTGCCGCTGGCCTCCTCGCGTTGGAGGAAGGTAATTCTCCGTCCTTTGACATTGACAATACCTTGGCACAATACCTCAATCATGGGACAGCTCCTCGCCCACCCCACCGGGCATGCAGTTAAGGCAGGCACGTCAGCTCAGCTCATTTGGGTTTTACCAAAGCTGAGCATGGCCAGCCGCCATGGTGGCGCCGGAGATTGTGGTACGCAGACGCGACACACCGCCTTCCCCACTCACAGGACAAGGCGGCTCCCCGGCCCACCAGTCCTGCTCACCTTCCCCTCCCCTGAGGACAAGCAGCGGTTCCTTTCTCGTCGCAAGAGGTAATTGCACGACCTCACCTGGACGCTGGACGACGACCTGATCGACCCCCGCTCAGCAGCAGCAGCGACGCGACCTGTGGCCGGAGTATACCTCCACCACAAGCAGGACCCCCAGAAGCCCAATTAAGGTGTACTGAAGGGGCGGGGACCTGATCAGATCAACCACAATTGAAGATGTGGACGCCCCCTGCGGGCTAGAACAGCCCTAGCTTGTATTAACTACCAATGAATTCATTGGTAGTCACTGCCGCCATGGCAGCCATGCCTATTATAGAATGTTTGCCTAGCTAGCTGTGCCACCATACCTAGTCATTAATAAAATTAATTAATAGACATGTGACCATACCTCCTTGATATACCTAGTCATCTGGTACTGCTAACACACGGTACACAACCAGCCATGCATAGCTAGCCTTAGCTTAGCCCTTGTACAGCCATGCTACGTCCTGGCTACGATCAGATTACTTGCATGCCCACGCTCCTTGTTATGATATGCTCACATGGGTCTTATTGCACCTACAGAACTCGCCGGATCGTCTATCGTGTCCGATTGCATTGTGTATCGTGCTCGCTAGGCTCGACCCTAGTCGGCACGCTACACAGCTGTGGCATGCCTCTGGCATGAAGGAGAAAGGGGGTCTAGAGCTGCCCTTTCTTCCTGTTAATTGTGCACATACAGGGATTAAAGCACTTCAGTGCTCCGTGACTCCTCTAGCTAGCTACGAGAGCACGAGTTAAATTAATTAATGACGTGATCCACGACAATAACGAACCGGATATATATTAATTATGGGGGCTAATTAAGGGGTCCGGACGGACCGGAATTATTTCGCGCCAAAAAATTCCCGCCGCTACCCGGCACGTGAAATTGTGGTGCACGATGCGCGTAACCCTTGCGCCAAGTTGGCCATGGCGACGTGCGTTAGGTAATAAATGCAGTAATATGGCAATAAGACCGCAGAAAAGTATGCAGATGCGTCAAATCAAAGTTTCATCATGATCTTGCGTAGCCGACGATGCATTATTGACGAGATCGATGCCATTTTTCATCCGCGTTTGCGAGGGGGTCTGGCCCGGAAATCTTGCCGCAACGAATAAGCAGCAATACATGCCTACAGCGGTAATTACAAAGGTTCTTAGTCCCTAGCGATGCAGAAAGCAACGTTCATTAACGGGGAGATTGAAAATGTTAAAGAACCTTTTATTTTATTACTTTTCCTCGTCATTTTCGGAAAGAAAACGCCAGGTCCTGCTTTATGCGCTGTCAACCCGTCCATGGGTGGCTGGCATTTCTTGCGCGCCTTGTCAGGAAAGATAGCATGCCATTGTACGTCTATCATCCAGTGGTTACCCCCGAAGTCTATTGCGTTTAGAAATCCCTTTATTCTAAGCTTTCAGCACGGTTTCCTGGAAGGGTGCGTTGTTTTGTTCGCCGCTTGCTGCATGCACGTCTCTAGTTTTCCGGCAGCTTTCAACCGATTCGCTTACGTTATGCGTGGCAAGCTCTGAAATCCTGTCTAGGATTGATTTGGGTAATATCAAGGTAAGCTGCTACGTAATGATATATAGAAGGATTTGGATGGCAGAGTGCTTATATTGCATATTCAACACGTACCCCGGCATGCCTCGAGGGCGGCATGACCGTTGGAACAAGCTGGCGAGCATATGAACCGGTGCGTCTCAACGTGCTGGGAAACAAGGTGGCTATATACTTCTCTTGCTGGCCATGCTTTGTATATGTGTAAGCTATGCTTACGTGTGTGTTCTCTTTAGATTTGTGGATCACAGCCACTATGCATCACAATTAATCAATGTGCTCTCAAGAATGCTAGCCATGCTTATGAGGATGGCTGCAAGCCATTTCTCTTATGGCTTTGCTGTAGTTCGTGTTTGCGCTTACAGTTCTCTTTTGTTGGTTGGTTTTTGAACGGGGTGATGTGAACCTGCAGGGTTAGAACATTGTGTTATTATTGCTGGTTGATTGAGGCATCATCCTCTACTCTAAGTCAGCATAGCACGTGTATATGAGCATGCTGTTTATGCACCTTATTGTTGAGCATGGTTTACAACCATGGTGAGGTGTGGGGTGTGGCTAGCATGTACGAGTCACCCATCTAATCCCGCATGTTTCTGTTGCTATTGAACGTTGCTTGGGCCTCTAAACATTTCTGTTATTACCAATGAAGATTGCCAACTATGCTACCATAGTGTGGTGCTGCATGCTATGAATGACCTCTCTAGTACTCAAGGCTCATGCTCAGCTTGATCCTGCATTTGGTGGCTGTTTGTATAACTCAATTGGCAGCCGTCTATGTTAGGATTCTGATGATTTGTGGTGGGCAGGTGATGAAAAGGGTTATGTTTGAGCTCATGCCAGTCTATACTAGGGTTGAGGGGTGGCAGTTGAGGACACTAGTTTATGCCATCAGTCTAGCTCAGAATGACCTGAATTTTGATTCCAAGATAGTTTGCATGATAAATAACTTGCTGGCACCTTGTTTGCCCCACTTGGTGGTGGGCAAGGTTGTGATTGGTGCAGCCATTTGGCATAAAACCGTATTTTCGTGCATTTTTTTTTTCATACAAAAGAACATAACTGTTCACATACGTGGTCAGAATGAGCTGAAAATTGGTGCCATTGATATTCCCACCCTGTGGAAGTTAATTTTATCTCCCTGGGCCCAACCCATGCGTATTTGATTTGATTTTTTTTTTTTAGTCACAAAAAAGACGTATTTTTCGGTAAACTGCATAAGTATGCCCAGACGTGCGATTTTGGTGCTGCAAATTAGCTCCATTCTTTGGTGTGGGTGGGGATTTGAACAAAATATGGTGTTTGGTACACAAGTGTGGGGGGGTTGTCCTAGGCAATCCGTGCTTGTAGGACGTGTAGTTGCCAGATTTAGCTCCCTGCACATGTATTGTGATGGGCCTTGAACTCAACAAGTAGTGGGATGCATGCCCAAGGGTCATATTTATGGTCCCCCATCATCATTTGCATTGCCAGCATGGGTATTGAGTGCAAAACATGTGTATTCAATTTGGGGGGGGGCAGGTCCGTCCGGACCCCTTAATTAATGACGTGCTCCACAACAATAATGAACAGATATATATTATAATGGGGGCAGGACGTGCAACCTTGCCACACCCCGTGCATGGTGAAAGGCCGGAACGGTGGGGTGGTGCCTTCCGCAGTCCGCACAACTGCCTACACACATCATGAACCCTCATACAGCCGGCGAATGGCAGCAACAAATGCTGGGGGCACGCGATCCAGAGCTAGGACGGCCCAAAGAGCCTCCCAGAGGACCGTGTCACGAAAGCCTTGATTAATTAATTAATCAATAAGCAAGTGGCTGCGTCGCGTGGGTGCATGCAATACAGAGTAAAGGAACCTTCAACCCTACATACACTATGTACGAGAAGGAGGGAGGGCGCCCTAGCTTCTCTCTCTGCCGCAAGCAGAGTGAGATCGTACGTTATACGCGTTATACGGTCACGGTGGAGTATAATGTATAATACGGTATAATACGGTATAATACGGTATTATACGTTTTCGTACGGACACACTCAGAATACTCTGATTTTACACATTTTAAGACACCCACCATCAATCCACATGTTTTTAACACTGTTTTGGACATAATCCAAGGTTGCCCTACCCTCGGCTATACTCTATACGGTGGATATTGTGGACACGATCGATGTATTGCATGTAATACTGAGAATGTAAACGTGCGCATGCATAATTGTGTGTATGTGTATATATGTGGCTTTATATTGGTTATGTTTACTTGGGTGCCTTCACTTTGATGCAAGTAATTATATATTTTAATATATATATGTGGCTGTGCATGCACGCAAATACTACAGTAGTATACAATTAATGCATGTAGTATGTTTGCATGGTGCGATGCTATGTGAATATACTGAGCTGCATGTGACTATACAGGTGTGTGACTCGTGGTGTGCATTAATTAATTAATTAAATGAATTAATTAATCTCGTGTCCCCGTTGGGGAACCACGGAGGCTAAACAGGTGGGGATGTGATAAGTAACTCACATATTCTCACCTTCCATACAACAACCTTGTTTTCCAGCAGGCTGAAGAGCATGACAGGCGTCTATGAGCTCGCCAGCTCCTTGCAACGGTGATGCCGCTCCCAGGCAGCTAGGGTCCTTGACTACGCAATATAGAATGTCTACCGTGTGAAAACCTCCATACAGGAAGCGTAGCAAAGCCAGATAACTGCCCGATCAATTCTGGGTAGCTTTAGGAAGCATGGCATACGCAGCGTAAGTAAAACCATTGAAAGCTGCGGAAAATCTGATAGCACAACTGCAACAAGTGGAGAACAAAATAGCAAGAAAAACCCAGAAACGGCGCAAAAAGTTTCATGCCAGGTTCATTAAGAGCGCAAACAGACTGGGCGGTGACATGCGGCAAATCAACGTACCACGGCCGGCATTATTTCCTACCCAGGCGCGCAAGAAAAGCCAGCCAGCCATGGATGGATTAACCGCGGATCGCGCAGGCCTGAACGAAATCATTTTAGAAATGACAGGAAATGGCCGCAGATCGAAGATGCTTAGGTTATTTTCATGGTGTCCGTTACTAAACGCCTCTTGCTGCATCAAAATAACCCACGAATGTCGAGTTCTACCGTCGCAGGCACACATGCTAGATTATTCATCGCGGCCAAATTGACGTTGGATGAGACCCCCGCGCAAATCTGTACCAACAAAGGCAGCGAATTTGCAAATAGTGCAGATCTTGCTATGAAACATCATAATAGAACATCACTTTTAACCATCGGCTTAATTTTTTCGCCTGTCGCCCGCCGGATTAGCCATATTTTAACGGAACGCACGTCGCCATGGCCACCTCCGCACGGTGCGCGCACTGTGCACCACAATGTCAAAATAAGATCGCGTCGAATTGTGAAAGTTCAGACGGGTCAGTACTTATAGTAGAGATACGAAATCTGTGGCTTCAAATCCTTGCCCTGTCGTTCTGGCATCCTAGCCGCGCAAAACGTAAAAAAAACGCGGAAAACACGGCATTATACGGTATTATACGGTATTATACGTCATTATGCGCTAAAACGTATTACGTATGAAAAATTATACGCTAAAAGCCAGCGTATTACGTATTATACCGTATTATACCGTATTATACGGCGTATGATCTCACACTGGCCGCAAGTGGGTGCCCAGGCCACAGAGCGCTCTCTCCACAGCAGGGTGCTGGGGCGCAACACTGTGGGTGCTATACTACCAATGCAATACCATATATAGGTAGGCTGACACATAGCTTATGCTACAAAGGTGAGGTCACTGGGCTCAAGACGTCGGCTAAGGCGCAAGCTGATGGCCACAAGGCCTGCCAGAGCTTTGAGAAAGCATTGATATAGTAAAAAAAAATGAAGACCAGCGGGAAACCATCAGGGCAAATGCGACGCACCTCCTCCATCAACCGGCGTGCTACAAATACAGCCATGACAGTGTTACGACCAGGACGGAAACCCATCTGAGACTCACCCAGGTGTGCATGGGTCCAGCGCGGCGCGGAGCCTGTGCAGCATCATGCGCATGAAGACCTTCAGCGCGGCGCTCTGGAGGCAGACACCCCGATAGTTACCGGGGTCAGCAGGATGAGGGACAGCGCCGGATGATGATCGGACAACTCTCTAGGAGTCGAGAAGTCCGGGGTTTAGCCGGAATTTCTCGCCCCTCGAGGAGCTGCTGTCGATACTCCACAGAGTGGAGATAGTGGAGATTCATCGATCTCCATACCCCCCCCCCCCCGCCCTCTCGGCTGCGACAGAGTACTGCAGAGGTCTCCTTCGCTGCGAGAGAAGAGTACAGGATCTGCCCTCGATGTCGTGGGGAATTAATTAACACGTTGACTGCGTCACGTGGGTGCCAATACAAAGTAAAGGAACCTTCAACCTAATATTCTTTCTTTCTTAAATAATTAATTAATTTACATATCATGCATGTTGCAAAAAACAAAGGTTCCCCTGACGACCCCGCCAACTACAGAGGAGTCTGCATCCAGAGCGCCGCACTCAAGTTGTTCATGCGCATGATCCTCAACCGCCTCCGTTCTGCTCTCGACTGTCACCTTGGGGAAAGTCAAATGGGCTTCCGTCCTGGGCGCAACACCGTCATGGCCATCTTCGTCGCGCATCCGGCCTCTTCGAGGAAATCGCTCTCCTGCAACCTGGTGAGTTTCCCGCCATCCTGATCTTCGTCGACTTCATCAAGGCTTTTGATGCTGTCCTCTGGGACGCTCTATATGGGCTGTACTTGCTCGCGCTCGCGTCCCCACTCCCCTGATTACCGTCATCCGCACGCTGTATGAGGGGTCGACCACTTCGGTGCGCACTCAACACGGCATTCAGTACCCCGCCATGCCCACTGCAGACCGGCGTCTGACAGGGTTGCGTCCTGTCGCCGTACCTGTTTATTATTGTAGTGGATTATGTTATGCGCCAGGCACGTGCTCGCTTTGCTAGCATTGCAGGCCGTGCCCCTGGCCTAGCGATCACGAACGAGCTTGGGGAAGGGGGGCCGACTAACAGGCAGAATTTACTAGCTGACCTCATTTATGCCGACGACATCACGCTCATCGAGAAGCCGGAGTCTCAGTGCCCAACTTTGGCTGGACTGCCTGGCGCTCGAGGCTCGGGCGGTTGGTCTAGAAATCAGCCCCAAAACGGAGGCCCTGGCCCTCGGCATGGCAGGGCCCCCACCCACACTCCGCCTCTTAGACGATGCCGAGGTCAACTACCCTCCTTCAGGCCGCTTCAAGCTGCTCGGCAGTTGGCTTCCCGACTGCGAGGACGACATGACGACACGGATCGGCATGGCGTGGGCGCACCTCCATGCATGACCACCGCCGCTGGTGGAGCAACCCCGCCCTACCCCGGATCGTCAAGCGTGACCTCTTCAAGGTCGTCATTCTGACGATCCTGACCTACGGCGCCGAGACGTGGGCACTGACGCAGGAGCTGGAGCAACGACTCGACGGCGCCGTCACCAAGATGCTGCGCAAGGCCCTTAACATCCCCTTTGGTTTGCACATTAGTAATGAGGATTTGTACGCTGATTTGCCCTATGTTTCCCACATTATTAGGCACAGGCGCCTGGGCCTAGCCGGGCACCTGGCTCGCACAGATCAGGTAGACACCTCAGATAGACTAGCTGGCACCAAGCCCGCCCAGCCTGGACGATATGTCCTAACCTGGCGTGCCCCCGGCTGCGCGCGGCAGGGCCGCCACCCGTGGACATTTCGTGATAGACTCGGCATGGACATGTGCTACAGTAGACGTGACGGGCTCACCCCCGGGCAGCCTCCTGGTTTGTCTGTAATATGGAGGCAGATGGTGCGCAAGGATAGATGGAAAGTAGTAATGAAGGAGACCACCCCCAAGCCTGTGGGGGCTCCGCGTGTGACCAAGTATGGCATTCATAGCGATTCGGGCCGCGGTGCCCACACCCCTGTAACTAGGACCTAGATAGCTTATACCATCCATTCCATCCCATGTTCCCCTCCCACTGAGGACTTATGCTCACGTGACGCAGTCACGTGTCTATTATTATTATTATTATTATTTATTAATTTACACGTAACTGTCATATTCTTTCTTGAATAACCCATTCCTACATTCTCTGCCCTCCCCTCGTGTTTTTTCCACGTTAACACCCAATACGTTACTATGCCTTCACATTAATTAATTAATTATGCCTTCACATGCACTGTGCATGATTTCCTCATGCTGGCATTTGCAGCTTCACGGCCAGCGTCGTCTTCACGAGCGCTTGTAATAGGTTTTGCCTTACAGAAACCTGGTCTATGACATGCAGGGTATCAGCATGGGCACCGCATGCACAACTGCCGACTGCCACGTATGGCTCAACATAGTATGGCTCAGCATCGACCACGTGTATGGCTCAGCATGCTACCGGCTACCTTTACTTGTTCAGCCTATGCACTCGCCTATCTACCCCGCACACTTCTGTCTTCAGTTTCATGGTGCCAGACAATGCCCCCACCATGCCACCCACCCACATTTCAGCATTAGTGCACCCGCAGTTATGCCAGACTATCCTCGTGAGTAGTTTCGATTGCAGTTGTGCCTTGCCTCCGGGCATGAGGGAAGACGGGTGTCTCTGCCCCCTTCCCAGCGTGCAACATACAGGGATGAAAAGCACTTTAATTCTGTATTATTGTGCTCCGCGACTCCCCAACGGGAGCGTGTGTTTAATGAATTAATTTATTACACAACCGCCATGATTGTTACGAGCAGCGGACGTGTTATCTCATTTTACGTTGTGTCATCACACACACACATGGGTTGTCTCACTTGGTGCATACAGCCCGACATATAAAGCAAGTCATTGCCTCATAACTGACCAAGTCAAGCAATATGTAGCAAGATCACGTGCCGACAGGAAAAATGGTGGGTTTAGAACCCACGTTCTTCCCCGCCATGTACTGACCCAGATGTGCCATGTGGACGACCAACAAATTTTCCTCGGCTGCTTCATGCGCTTTGTCATGACCATGGGCGGTGTTGTGTGCCAGCTCATGGCAAAACGTCACAAACCAAAAGATGAAGCAGCTCGGGTTTATCATAACACTCGAACTTCCTCTAGACTCTTGAACTACCAGGTGGTTGCCCTGCAGCGCGTACAGCACATTAAAAAAGATGTCGCCGCCCTTGTTGAACGCGATGCGCTCCCGATCTTCCCAGAAAACACGCAGCCGCATCGGCGTCTTGAACACATTCCCTGCAAGTTCCTCCATGACATACGCCAGGGCCCGCATGCTTGTCCGCCTCACCGGGTCATCACAGCCCAGCCTGCGTGCGTCATGCGCATCCCTCCCTTCGTGGTAAAAATGCACCCGGCCGTTGTAGTCGTCCAGCTTCACCAGGTCCAGCTCGGTTTTGCCCTCCGTGTAACAGATGCCAGCCGGCAGACCGCCACACTGGGCTGCTGCTCTTATGGAATCCGGCACCTGTCTCTCGGCGCCGCCCTCCAAGCTCCCCTCCAAGCACCGGCGAATGCTCGATTTCACGCCCTCCATGAACGACCCAGCCGTGCCGCGCCTGGGCTCCGGGATGGTCTCCGGTGGACTCCTTGGGCCCGTAGGAGCATCGTTCTCAGTTCCAAGCGTGGACGTCTCCGTCCCAGACGGGGGGGAGGACACCGGCTCGCCCTGCGAAGTGCCTGCTGTGTCGTGCGGGGATGGGCCCTGAGGCGGTGGGGCCGGGGCGGGCACGGGCACGTTGGGCAGGTCCCGCGTCTGCATCCGCATCATCGCCGTCTTCTGGCGCCGTTCCAACTCCCTGAGCACGCCACCGCTCTTCACGAGCACGTCCAGCAGGGCGTCGGCGTACCGCAGCATGGTGCACGCGCCACCGCACATGCCCCCCGACTGGACGTCGGAGCATGGCTCGTTGTACGTGCGAAGGATGTACTCGTGCGTCTTGGCCACGTCCTCTAGCAGCGTGATGTCGACGGCATAAAAGCGCTCCCCGGAGCCCCGCTTCTTGCCTAACATCGCGACATGGGTGTTACCCGGGGGGAATGACTTGAAGATGACCTGGCCAGGTTTCAGGTACGGGCTGTACCACTCGTACGCGACGGCCAGGTAGCGGCTTGCGATCGCAACCTGTTCCTGGCTGGCAGGCTGCCAGTTGGGTACGCTGTCCACCTCGTCTTCCAGGTGCGCCCAGTACTTGTCCAGGCTGGGGCAGTTGCGGGACACCTGGAGGCATCCGAACAGGTCCGAGGACACGGGCACGGGCGTGCAGCCCAGGTAGCGCGCCTCGTGCTTGGTGGCGTCATGGTTCTGGGCACGATCGACAGGGAAGATGTATCCCCCCCCCTGTTGGGTCTTGTGACGGGTGCAGAACACCTCCACGAGCGCATCGCACAGGGCCATCTCCTCCGGATCTGAACGATACTTACACCTACTCACCAAGTTGGAGCCCAGCACCCGGGTGGGCGAGTTCCTCTCCTGCTCGTTGAGCGCATCATAGATCCTACCCACCAGCAGCCGGTGGTGGGCCGGGGACGTGCGGCGGCACTCCTCGACGGTCTCAGGGACCCAACCGATCAAACGGGAGACGTCGCACGAGTTGCGGTCGCGGCCAAAACTGATTGAGGCGTACTCGGTGTGCGCGCCAATGAAGTTGAGGCCTAGGCCCTTGAGACCCTCCAGGTGTTGTACGAGGATGCCGCGCACGTACACGTTGCCTTCATGCTGCTTGTTGAGAAGGACCTCGAGTTTCTGGCTGCTGCACCGGTTTGCAGGGTCCATTGGGGCTCCAGAGTCCATCGGCTGGAGGAACAGGAAGAGGGCGGGGTCCACGGGCGCCAGTTGGTCGCGGGGGCCCATCAGCACCATGGACGTGTGGCGGCAGGGGTCGGCCGGGTAGGTGTACACGTGCAGGATCTTGCCCTGGCATCCCTCGGCCTCCGCGGCCTCGTGCTGGAAGTGCCACCTTCTGGCGCCCGTCACGATGGACACGTTCACGTCGTGCGATACGAGGCGGTTGATTTCGACTTTCATGCCCTCGCCAAAGCAGCCTGTTGAAAACGGGGGAAGGGAGGAAATCGAGATATGTTGTGGATGGACAACGGCAGGCACCATTTCGAACCGCTTATCAATGGTAGCAGAAAGCAGTAGCAGCAAAGTGCAACATGTCAGCCAAATGAGATCACAGCATGCGTCATGCATTACATGATTTACCAATGCGTCAGGCATGAGCTATAGTACGTAGTCAACCACGTGGATCGAGCTGTCCGTCCGTACCTGCGGCTTTCGCAGAACTTTTCTCGCTGAAGCCAAGTGTCAGCACGTCGAGAGACAGCTCGGTGGCAAAGTTCGTGAACTGGACCACCCTGTTCCCTGACGGGGTACAGCTGTCTAGTTCGAATATGTAGCCAGACGACAATGGCTTGGAACTACTCCCAGTATCGCGCTCGTGCCAGTACATAGTCACCTGGCCAAACGAGCAGGTACGCTGCAGCCCGCAAACCCTACTGATCTCCCCAAGCTTCGTCAAGCATTGGTCATACCAGTTCTGCACAAGCTCACGATGCGAGCTGAACCCTTCAATGGCATGCGCATAGCCTGGAGCCAAATTCAGAGATCTTCGCAGGGGCGGCGCCGCAGTTTGCTGCTGGGTGCGCATGCTTGGCTCCGGCGCCGAAACCATATTGCAGGAGCCATCTGGCCCGAACAAAGTACGGAACAATTCTGCTGTCTCCGCATTGTTATAGCCAGACTCTCGGCTTTGCAGGAACGCCACCGCGTCCCCAAGGCCGACATGAAATGAGCTTGTCATGATGTTAACGTTGCCAAGCGCTCTTTACCCCGACAATGTCGCAGCACCTTCATATAATGCTTCAGCAGCTTTGTACGTATTCCTAGTCAGAATGTTAGAAAACGTTGTTCTGATGCGAGAACCCAGCGAGCGATGCCCACTGGGCGCGTGCACCCCACACTGATGAATTTGGGCTTCGTCTCTGGTCCGCGGCCTGCACTCTCAGGGGCCAAACATGAGCACCTCACCGTTTCCTTCGGCATGGGATAACTCACTGATGACTGACTGACAGTTTCCTTCCTGAACAACATATATACTAAAGCTTGTAAAACGCAGCCTTGGCACAATTTTAGCTAACACTCTTTCGAACGGCTTTCGGCTCCAGCCACTCAGCGGCGCGACTTACGGTCCGCTTGACGAATGA
>RPFO01000310.1:2773444-2790944 GCA_009746045.1 Mesostigma viride | reverse complement strand
TGCTCATGGATCGAGCTGCCCCCACGCCATTCCGAACCGGGTCGTCATGTTGGCCTCACAGTCAAGAAGCCAACTGCCGTCAGCAGTTTGAAGCGCCCGGAAGCACGGTAGTTTACCTTGCATCAGTGTTGTCTGTTCTTGGGGTGGGGGCCCTGCCATGCAGGCCGAGGAGGGCCACTTCCTCCGTTTGGGGGCATTCTAGACCGACAGCACGGGCCTCCTCAAGTGCCAGGCAGTCCAGTCAAAGCTGGGCAGACGCCCGGCCGGCTGCTCAATGAGCGTGATGTCGTCGGCATGAAATGAGGTCTGACAGCGAATAAATCATTCTGCTTGTTGGACGGCCGGCCCCCCTTCCCCGGCTCGTTCGTAATCACTAGGCCAGGTTCGCGACACGTTAAGCGTGCACGTGCCTGGCACATAAAATAATCCGGCCACTACAATATAATGAACAGGTATGGTGACATGACACAGCCTTGCCAGATGGTCGGCCTGTCTGCAGTGGTGGACATGGCGAGGCAATGCCGTGTTGAGTGCGCACTGCATGAGGTGGTCGACCCCTAGCTCATATACAGCGTGCAGATGACAGCAATCAGGGGGGTCGGTACCGGCGATCAACCGCGGGCAAGGCCGGACAGCCCATAGCTAGAGCGTCCCAGCGAATCGAAAGAATCAAATGCCTCAACAAGTGATGAAGTCGGCGCGAAGATGTCGTAAGGCATCGGCTGCCGAGGGCGGGAACTCACCAGGCTGCCGAAGTGGGCGGGATCTCCTCGATTCGAGGCGTCGCGCGACGAAGAAGTCGCGCCATGACTGTGTTGCGCCCATTGAGGCCCGGCCGGAAGCCCATTTGGCTAGCTCCCCAAGGTGACGGTCGAGAGTGCTCAGAACGAAGGCGCGTTTGAGGATCATGCTCATGAACATGCAGCTTAATTGACCGCGGGGCTCTAAATGCACACTCCTCGGTATAGTCGGTTGGCGGCCGGGTCGTCGGGATCGAGAACCTTTGTTTATGGACAGCAAGACATGGAAGCTGTGTTGCCATTCAGGGATTGGCGCGGGCTCATCGGCAAGTAGAAATCTGTTGCAGACGTCTAGCAGGCCACTAGTAACCCCGTGAGCGCCGCCATGAGTTTATAAAATCACCGGGGCGCCGGGAGCTGTTCAGGGGTCCAGCGGCGGCGTAGTTATAAGCGGAGTTGTTTGGCGCTGGTGCGCTGCCAGCTCGGCCTTGGTGACCGGCGGTAGCCCGTCGGGATCGGCTACTAGGGGCTCTGTCAGAGGCGGGTACATGTAGTCCTGCTCGGAGCTATAGGCGAGCGGCGTGGGCGACGCAGGCCGGTACGCCCGCCGCAGGCGCCAGGCGGGCAGCCGCCGGGTGGGCCTAGCGGCGGGGGTGGCGGCCGGGGGGGCGCCTAGCAGCCGGGACTGGGAGGAACTAATACCACTAGTCTAGCTGCTGCTGCGGCGAACCGGACAGCGTCTGCCGGGGCGCAGGCTGAGCGCCGCCTGCGGGCCGTTGGGCGTGATGCAGGAAACGGAACGTCGGCTGGAACTGATGCCCGCGGCTGCCGGCATATGCCAAGATCTACACCTGATTCATGATTGATCACTATGAACAATGGTCGACTTGATCATGGATGGTCGGAACTCATCCCTGAAAAGGGATGTTCTCTACAGATATCAAGACATTCCGGAACTTGATCGATATTGACATGTAACACGTACATCAGGAATTAGGATCCATGTATTATCCCAACCTGCGGGCAGAGCCCCCTCAAAAAGTGTACGTGAGTCAAACTTTATGCCATAGACATTATTAGCCGATTTAAACCGAGAGAGGGCAATCACTTCCCACAATTTTCCCTATAAGCCCGCCGTCGTGCTCGTTGAGGGGAAGCCCAACGATACGCAACGGTGTGCACAGTACGACCCTCGATCATTCAGCCCGAAATGGATACCACTACGCATTCACTCGACCAATTGTCGGTATATAGAACCCCACCAATTGAACTAACTACGAATAGGCCAACACTGGAAAGTATCCTAGACTATAAGGCTCAGCCCACCACGTGGCTCGGCCTAGTTGCTAACCGGCGCTACAGGTCAGCGCCAGGCCGCTAGACCTACGTAACGTACGCTAGTAACAGCACTGCCCACATGCTGTTTACCAGCAACTACGTGAGCTACCCCCCCAGAGCCTCTGCAGCCCCCAGTCCCCCTGGACCCCCTAGACCCCCTAGACCCCTTGGACCCCCCGGAGCCCCCGGTCCGAACAGAAGTCCTGTAATCTCCACCGCCGCCGTCGCCTGTCCCGGCCCCGGGAGGCGGCGAAGGGGCAAACGAGGGGGGAGAAGGTAATCCACCTCCGACCGGCGAGAGGGGCCGGAGAGGCCCCGCCGATTTCGCTCGCCCCCCGCCCCGGCCCTCCCGATGGGCGACGCTTGCTTGGATTCTCTTGCACTACTTCTTTTTTAGACTCTTTCAAAAATAATTATATGGGTAATGAAAAATTGCAAAGGGTATAGGCTATATATAGGGCTATATATACAGGAATAATATTTCCCGGGGTGGCTGAAAAAGAAGTCGTGCACGAGAATCCACTCCACCTCCGATGGTCGGGGGCGGCGGGAGAGGTGGCGGCAGGTTCGCTCGCCCCCCGTCCCGGGTCCGTCGCGCCCCGAGTCTGGATGTGTTTGAAACGTCCTTTTCCCTCCTGGAGGGGCGGCGCGGGCGGGTGGGGGGTCGAGGGTGGATGAGAATGCGTGGTTTCGGTCGGGCTTCTTTTGGGCTCGGATCCGTTCCAGTCTGCGTCCCGGCGCCCCCCGGGCCGGGGTTGGGAGGGGGTTGCGCTCGCCCCCCGGGACGGCCGTGTGGGTGGTCCGCTACCCTGGGCCCGGCGACCCTGAGTAAGTGACGGGTGCAAGTCTACGTCCCGGCGCCCCCCGGGCCGGGGTTAAGAGGGGGCTGCGCTTACGGGGGAGGGAATAAAATGTGGGGGTACGATAACAGCGGCGACGGGCGAGAAACGGAGATGGCAACCCCGGAGTTCTACGTGACGAACGACGCGGAGGACAAGTGGCGCCAGAGGGTGGGGTCTTCGGTGCAGACCTTCAACTCTGCCCTGCGGTACAAGTGCGCGAAGACGGGGAGGGGGTTCAAGCGTTTCCGCGAGTCGAAGGCCCGCGACATGTGGGACGGCAAGTGCGCCAAGTGCGCGACCCCGATCCGCTTCCACTCGTCGGAGGAGGTCCCCCGCATGGGGATCCTGGTGCGTTATCTGGTCCCGGACGGCGCGGGGCTGTCTCTGACCGAGTCGGCGACGGGCATGCCCCCCGAGTGGAGGTGCGGGCGTTGCAGGGTGGGCCCTCTGGAATCGGAGTACGACGAGCTGAAGCACCTCAGGATGGAGGAGGAGTACCTGCGCGCCCGGAAGGGGCTGCCCATCCCGGACGACTCCCCGCCCGTGCTGCCCTTCCCGGAGGCGGCACCGGCCGGGAAGCGGCCCAGGAGCCCTTGCCAGCATTACGGGGAGTGCCCCCCCGATGTCGACCCCGCGGTGTGGTCGCACGTGAAGAAAGCGTTCTACGGCGTGCAGTCGAGGGTGAAGGCGACCTGCCCCTGAGCTGGCAGTCCACGCCCCACGGGGAGCGAGACCTGTCCCCGCGCCTGCTGGAGGCCGTCAGGAAACTGGAGAGCCAGGAGTGGCGCTGCGGCCACTGCGAGGGGCGGATGTCGCTGGACTCCCCTGAGCTCGCCCCGTCCCCCGACAAGACGGACACGTTCGACAGGACGTACTTCCCCGACAACTACAGGTGGCTGCACGCGGGGTGCAACCGGGCCAAAGCCGTGGACGACTCCATAGACCAGTGCAGGCGCAGGATGGCGGAGTACGAGAAGCTGCCGGACCCCGTGGAATGATGAACGCCGTATGCTAATAAAGACACCCCTCGTCCAATGCCACGTGTCACCTCATCGCTAGACAGTCCCAAAGCAAAAAGGGCCAAAGCATAAGGGGCTGGTTTCAAACAGGGTGGGCCAGCATAAGAGGCTGGTTTCAAACAGGGTTCGCCAGCATAAGGGGCTGGTTTCAAACAGGGTGGGCCGGGTTTGACAGCATAAGGGCCGGTGCGGTTACTGGAAAAAATATCTAACCCCATGGTATAGGATATACCTGAGAGTCTAGGCCCCTACCGGCCCTGTCCAGGGCCTGCCATGGGACATGTCCCCGGGACTGATCAGAAACGTTTCTGATCAGTCCCGGGGACATGTCCCATGGCAGGCCCTGGACAGGGCCGGTAGGGGCCTAGACTCTCAGGTATATCCTATACCATGGGGTTAGATATTTTTTCCAGTAACCGCACCGGCCCTTATGCTGTCAAACCCGGCCCACCCTGTTTGAAACCAGCCCCTTATGCTGGCGAACCCTGTTTGAAACCAGCCTCTTATGCTGGCCCACCCTGTTTGAAACCAGCCCCTTATGCTTTGGCCCTTTTTGCTTTGGGACTGTCTAGCGATGAGGTGACACGTGGCATTGGACGAGGGGTGTCTTTATTAGCATACGGCGTTCATCATTCCACGGGGTCCGGCAGCTTCTCGTACTCCGCCATCCTGCGCCTGCACTGGTCTATGGAGTCGTCCACGGCTTTGGCCCGGTTGCACCCCGCGTGCAGCCACCTGTAGTTGTCGGGGAAGTACGTCCTGTCGAACGTGTCCGTCTTGTCGGGGGACGGGGCGAGCTCAGGGGAGTCCAGCGACATCCGCCCCTCGCAGTGGCCGCAGCGCCACTCCTGGCTCTCCAGTTTCCTGACGGCCTCCAGCAGGCGCGGGGACAGGTCTCGCTCCCCGTGGGGCGTGGACTGCCAGCTCAGGGGCAGGTCGCCTTCACCCTCGACTGCACGCCGTAGAACGCTTTCTTCACGTGCGACCACACCGCGGGGTCGACATCGGGGGGGCACTCCCCGTAATGCTGGCAAGGGCTCCTGGGCCGCTTCCCGGCCGGTGCCGCCTCCGGGAAGGGCAGCACGGGCGGGGAGTCGTCCGGGATGGGCAGCCCCTTCCGGGCGCGCAGGTACTCCTCCTCCATCCTGAGGTGCTTCAGCTCGTCGTACTCCGATTCCAGAGGGCCCACCCTGCAACGCCCGCACCTCCACTCGGGGGGCATGCCCGTCGCCGACTCGGTCAGAGACAGCCCCGCGCCGTCCGGGACCAGATAACGCACCAGGATCCCCATGCGGGGGACCTCCTCCGACGAGTGGAAGCGGATCGGGGTCGCGCACTTGGCGCACTTGCCGTCCCACATGTCGCGGGCCTTCGACTCGCGGAAACGCTTGAACCCCCTCCCCGTCTTCGCGCACTTGTACCGCAGGGCAGAGTTGAAGGTCTGCACCGAAGACCCCACCCTCTGGCGCCACTTGTCCTCCGCGTCGTTCGTCACGTAGAACTCCGGGGTTGCCATCTCCGTTTCTCGCCCGTCGCCGCTGTTATCGTACCCCCACATTTTATTCCCTCCCCCGTAAGCGCAGCCCCCTCTTAACCCCGGCCCGGGGGGCGCCGGGACGTAGACTTGCACCCGTCACTTACTCAGGGTCGCCGGGCCCAGGGTAGCGGACCACCCACACGGCCGTCCCGGGGGGCGAGCGCAACCCCCTCCCAACCCCGGCCCGGGGGGCGCCGGGACGCAGACTGGAACGGATCCGAGCCCAAAAGAAGCCCGACCGAAACCACGCATTCTCATCCACCCTCGACCCCCCACCCGCCCGCGCCGCCCCTCCAGGAGGGAAAAGGACGTTTCAAACACATCCAGACTCGGGGCGCGACGGACCCGGGACGGGGGGCGAGCGAACCTGCCGCCACCTCTCCCGCCGCCCCCGACCATCGGAGGTGGAGTGGATTCTCGTGCACGACTTCTTTTTCAGCCACCCCGGGAAATATTATTCCTGTATATATAGCCCTATATATAGCCTATACCCTTTGCAATTTTTCATTACCCATATAATTATTTTTGAAAGAGTCTAAAAAAGAAGTAGTGCAAGAGAATCCAAGCAAGCGTCGCCCATCGGGAGGGCCGGGGCGGGGGGCGAGCGAAATCGGCGGGGCCTCTCCGGCCCCTCTCGCCGGTCGGAGGTGGATTACCTTCTCCCCCTCGTTTGCCCCTTCGCCGCCTCCCGGGGCCGGGACAGGCGACGGCGGCGGTGGAGATTACAGGACTTCTGTTCGGACCGGGGGCTCCGGGGGGTCCAAGGGGTCTAGGGGGTCTAGGGGGTCCAGGGGGACTGGGGGCTGCAGAGGCTCTGGGGGGGTAGCTCACGTAGTTGCTGGGAAGGCTTTAGGGTGGCTTTCACCGTGGCTAAGGCACCCCTAAACCCTTCCCAGCAACTGCGTGAGTGACCCCCTCTTTTCCCCCTGTTCCCCCCTGCGTGTCCCCCCGTTCCGCGCCGAGTGCTTGGGGACCCCGCAGCGTGTCCCCCCTGCGTGTTCCCCCGTTCCCCCCTGCGTGTCCCCCCGTTCCGCGCCGAGTGCTTGTCTGTTTCCCTGTTCCCCCCGCGCGTGATTGTCTGTCCCCCGCGCGCGAGTCCGTGATCGAGAGTACGAGTGGCAAGTCCGTGTCAGTCTCCGCTGGCGGTGTGCGTGCGTTTATGGTCGCGCAAAAATAATCTCGTCGTTCGGCATATCAGTGTCGCGCCATGATGCATCCGGGTTGGTTGTCCGAGGCGCGTCTGATGTGCGAGTTCGTGGGCGCGTGCGTGCAGCCGTCGTCGCCGGTCATGCCGCTATGTGTATGGGGGTGATAGTGTGCGGGGTGGCGCGTTAATTTTCCCACGCGCGTATAAAGAGCACGAGATGCCTCAATGCAGACACGTCACCCGCACGGGCCGCTGCCGAAACAGGCCCGCCGCCGGGTCGCTTTGTCACCGCCACCGTCACGCGCCGGCCCGGCCGCACGTCGTGAGGATGCACGTGGACACCATCGAGTGGGACCCGAGCACGGCGTACTACCAGCCGGGCGACGTGGACGAGTACGGGAGACCGATCGAGTTCAATTCGCCCACATACGAAAATTACTATCCCGCAGAGGTCCACAATCGTTACGAGAGGCCCGTTGTCGAGGACGGCGATCCAGACGTCCCCTCCACGATTCCCGGGATCCGGGCGAGCAGGAGGGATAGAGGCAGGTACGCCGATTTCACCGATTCCATCAACGTCGGCAGCCGGAGAAGGGCCGCCGACCGCCTCACGCCGCAAATGGTCATCAACCGATACTTCAACACGCGCCCCGGGGTCTTGAGCTTGCGGCGACCAGTGAACGCCCCTCCCCGACAGCCGGCTGCTGGCAGGACCAGACCTCGCGATCAGGACCCCGTTTCTGGGGCGGACCCGTTCAATCCCATAGCGGTGGAAGACAGCCCGCAGGGGCTCCCGAGCTTGCGGCAACCAGTGAACGCCCCTCCCCGACATGCCAGGACCAGCCCTCGCGATCCGGACCCCTTTTCTGGGGCGGACCCGTTCAATCCCATAGCGGTGGAAGACAGCCCGCAGGCGGCCGGCACCCTCCCCGGATCCGCCTCCCCGGGGCCCACGCCTACGTACTATCATGGGAGCGATCCCGAGGATCTCGAGGAGACCGAATCGCCTCTTTACATTCACCCCCCGAGCGACAGCCTGCGCGGCGGAGACGCAGGCGGTAGAGGCGCAGTCCGTCGCGCAGGCGCTTTGCGTGGTTGCAGGCGAAGCACAGCAGGGCCGCGTTCCGCCCGCAGTAGCTCCTGTCGGCCGGGTCGCGCCTGTCGAGCGAGGGGCGGTCCCCCTTCCTGGCGCGGGGTCCGATGTCCAGCGGCTTGCGACACAGGGCGCACCGCGGTCGGCGCAGGAGCGAGCGGTAGAGCGCCGTGACGTGCGGGGTGCCCAGACACGGCCTGGCCCCGTCGGCCCGCATGCGCGCGTTGGCGTTCCTGGCCATCTTCTCTGCGCGCGCCCACGCGGCGGGGCGCACGCCCGTCGGCCTGCGGATGGGCGGGGGGCGTATGCCGGAGTCTGCCTTCACGGGCCTGGGCAGGCCGCACCTGCGCGCCCTGTCCCTGGCCTCCACCAGCTCGTCGAAGAGGGGGGCGAGGGGCAGGCGGGCGCAGGGCCAGCAGGTCCACGCGCCGGGGCGGCCGAACACGGCCGAGCGGTCTCGCAGGGAGATGGGGCTGGCGCACCTGCTGCACCTGCCCGTCCAGGCCCGGGCGGCCCGGGCGAGGGGCACGGGGCGGAAGGTCCGTCCGGCGCTCGCGGCCACGTAGGCGCTCTGGTCGTTGTACTTGCGCACGAGCTCGTCCATGGTGTGCTGGCGTCTGTCACGTTCCATACATCAGTATGATGAGGTTATAGTATCGATCACCTCCTCACGCTGCTGCCCTTAGTCCTGACCTTGCCCCTGCGGATTCCGCGTGGAGCGCCCGCCTCGTGCAGGCGGTACCTGACACGCGGCAGCTCTGGGAAGCTCGTTTGGGGCCCAACCAGAAGGGTGCCCCCCGCCTGGTACCCGTAGGTGTCTTCTTCGGGCGGAGGAAGTTTGAACGGGCCAGCCGGCCCCCACGAGTGGATCATTTCCGCCATGCGGTCATTCGCTTCCTGCGCGGTCAACGGCGGCGGCGGCAGTGGCGCGTAGGGTGGGAAGACCCCCGCCGTTCTCGACTGCGGAGGGGGCATCACCGGGGCGCCGCCCCTGAGGAGCGTCTGCATCTGCGGGGGGGAGGCCGGACGAGGCCTGCGCCGATTCGGCGCGCTGACCGCTTCCTCGCCCCGTTCCCAGGTGTTCTGGGCCTCGGTGCTGGACGCGCGCACCCTGTGCGCGGCGCACCGACCATGGCAGGCACCTGAGGCGGGGCGGCGGCACCTGAGGCCCTTGGATGTGAGAGAAGTGCACTTAGTCATGCGAGCGAGTCATGCACGATACGCAGAGATATTTGTGTTCATTCCTCCCCGAGGGCGTCGATGAAGCGGGCGATCGCGTCCTGGGGCACGACCTTGTAGCCCCTGGCCTTCATGTAGTCCCTCCTCTGCTTGTAGTTGCGGACGAAGTCGGGGTAGTTGGAGGGTATGCTCGCGAGGTTGGCCACGCGGGGGATGTCGATGTCCCTGGGGTCCGCGACCTCGCGCACGTGCCTGCGCAGGTCGTCGGCGCGCGTGACGTACTTGTCCACCTCGCGCAGGAGCAGGCGGCGGTAGGCGGCGGGGTGGTCCTCGAGGCGGATGAAGAACTTGTGGTTCGCCCTGGGGGGCGCGTGAAGGCCGACGAACACGAGCGGGCGGTCTCGCTCCCTGTCCCTGACGAGCTCTCGTATCATGCGGTTCACGAGGGCTCGCTTGTTGACGGCCCTCTGCCCGTCTCGCTTCCTCTCGTCGGCTATGTCGTCGGCCTTGGCCCACAGGTCGTCCGTGTCCACGCACTTGGCCTTGATCCTGAGCATGGAGCAGAGGAAGGTCTTGCCCGATCCCGGCACGCCCTCCACGTGCACGATCGCCGACATGGGTATATGACGTACGGCACACAAAATTTGATGGTCACTCCCAAAGTAGATCGCCCGGCTTAGTAAACATATATTCGCGGAATATAAAAACACACGCGCGTATTATAACATGGCGGCAAAGAAAACGCGCACCCCACGACGCGCACACCGCTCACGAGCCGCTGCAGTGCTGACGCCGGCCATGGAGCATAATTACAACGCTGCATCGGGGATGCTGGCGTATCGTTTCGGCGGGGCGTTGGAGGCATTGGCGAAGGCGAAGGTGTCGGCGAAGGGCGATGTCCCCCCTGATCAGTACAGGAGAGATCTCCGGGAGGCCAATGCGGTGGAGCGGAACCTGCAGCGGGCGTGGCTCGTGTCTATGGATAAACTGCGCGGACTGAGAGAACGAGGCGCGGGCATACTTTATAGAGGGCCGGACGCCATCGTCGATTGGGTCATGAGAGCCGCCAAGACCGTCGTCACGCCTGGTAGGCGGGGACTCGCGGGTAAGCGTAAACGTTTCTGATTAATAAAGATCGGTTAGTTGTATACGCGATACGGATGCCTGTCGGCAGATGCACCGGGTGCAAGGCCGAGAAGTTTTTCTCGTTCGGGAAGGCCAAGTGCAAGTGATCGATATCGGTTTTATAGCTGCGTCTATGGTAGTGCGACATGCGCGCGTATCTGATCGCGACCCTGATACTGGTACTCACCCTCACCCTGTGGCTGGGCCTGCGCGATGCCTCCAAGCCCGACCCGCTGCTGACCGCGCGGCTGCCCGAGTACGAGTCCGTGCCGCTCTACCGGTCGGAGGCGATCGAGGCGCTTCTGGAGACGGGCCTGAGCGCGCCCCCTCCCGCGCTGCCGGTGGCGGCGGCGGCGGGCGGCGAGGACAAGGGCCGCAGGCGGCGGAGGGCCAAGGCGGTGCTGAGGACGGCGCTGGTGGAGGGGCAGAAGGCGGCGTACATCGCGTCCTCCTACCCTCTGCTGTCGATAGCCGACGGCGTGTCTAGCGTGCTGGGGCTGATGGGGCCGGGGGGCAAGAAGCTGGCCAAGGTGGTGGGCAAACCGGTGAACTTCGCGCTGAAACACAATCCTATCGGCGCGTTCTTCGGCGCGATATTCAACAAGAAACTGAGCGCGCGGTGCAAGGCCAAGAAGATATTCTCGATTGGTTTCGCCAAGTGCAAGTAGTCATAGGCACCTAACCAGAATAACGTCCTTATGAGGTGCGCTTATACTACGCCAACAATTTTGTGTTGCAATACCAATACCAGCGCCGATGGCCTGCGCCGTGTACTTGGAAGCTAAGGAGGGGACGCCTCCATCTGAAGATATCTTTTGTGGACAGATTCGCAGGACACCTGATGGGCGCGTGGCAGCCGCCGACATCGTGAAGTGTATCATTTATTTGAGAGAGGACGGGACTTATGCCAGGGAGGCGCTGGGTAACGCCAACCTCACCCTGAAGAGGCTCAGTGACAAACAATGTCTTGCAGCCAGCAATACAAATAACATGTACACTTTCCCGGGGCGCAATCAACGGCCTACGAGGGTCATGACAGAGGAGGAAGTATACGAGTTGATCATGCTCCTGCCCGGGGCTCGGGCTACGGCCTTTCGAAGGAACACCTCGAAGTTACTGAAGCACTATTTTCACGCGACGGAAGAGCTGATATCGGAGCTGTTAGGCCGCTACGAAGCACTCCATGGGCGTGCGTACCAGCCCCCCCTTGCGCGGTCGCAGAGGAGCCTAGAATCAAACAGTGCGAGTCCGTCAAGGCAGCGGCCGCGGAGATATCCAACACACCCCGCGCTCAAGTTGATGGCAAGGTATATGCCAAGGTGTTCGGCATCCAGAACAAGTCCATTATGAATATGACCGCGGACGAGTTCAGGCATGTCCAGAACATGAAGAAAGGGGACCTAGTTAGAGACATGTGGACGGAGGAGATGAACAGTGGGGCCTTCTTCATGAACTGCGTATTCCGGGCGGCAGTGGCAGGCGGTGAGGACCCCGTGGCCGCCATGGAGAGAATTTCTCGGACAATGACCCCCACATTTAGGGGAGTGGGGCTGCACGACCAGGCAAGCACAAAACGCCCAAGAGAATTCCTGGTCCATAACAAGGAAATGAGGGAGAGCCGTCACGCCTCTCATTCCACCCTGGAGGTGCCCGGTCAGCACAGCTTGAAGCGTGTGTTGACGACTAATGGCGATCCCTGACGCTGATGGCAAAAAAAATCATATTTGCGCGCGAATAAACGATTACATTCATTATACGAGGCTTTATTTATTTCCAGTTTGATTAATCAGATTGCCCTGAGAACAACAATAGACAAAACAGAGGATCTCAGCACAGAACGTCGGAGGCCAGCACGATCGGCCAGCGCTCCTTCCACTCGGCCAGGTCCGCGTCCCGGACGTCGAGACCGCGGCCGTGCACGCTCAACACCGCGTCCCCCGCCTGGCCCTCCCTCGGCGTGCGCCCGACCACGCGCACCGTCGCCTGGGGGCGCCCATCGGTGACGCGGACGCGGACGTCCTGCTGGGCGGGGACGGTGGGGGAGTCGTCCACCAGCAGGTCCACCGCCCCCCTCACGGCCGTCACGTCCCCTTCGCCGACCAGGAGGGGCCGGGTGTCCTCCGTGAAGCAGGTGCAGGGGGCCATGCCGCGGCCGTTGTCCCGGCAGTGCGCGTTGTACCGTTCGTGCACCACCGGGTTGATGAGGTCGACGCCCCCCACGTCCTGGTTGAAGTAGAAGGTCGACACGCTGTCGTGCGCCCCCATGACGACGGTGCCTCTCGCCGTCGCCATGAAAACGGCCGTGCCGCCTGCGCCGGCTCGCACCTGCGACAGGGCATAGCGAAAGGTGCCCCCCAGCGCGATGGTCTGGGCCCCGAGGAAGTCTATGCTGCCCCCGCACCTGGCCAGCGCCTGGGTCAGCGGTTGGCGGATCGCGGCGGGGGCCACCGCGTAGGCGAAGCTCGAGTTGGAGCGCGACACGAGGAGGAGTCGGCACGAGGGGAGCGAGACGCCCTCCGCCGCGCAGACCACCAGGCCGGCCAGGACGGCGTAGTCGAAGGAGAGCTCCCACCCATCCCTGCGCTTGGCCGCGTCGAGGAGGAAGATGACGACCCCCGGCACCTTCCGCACGAAGGCGGCGAGCCTCCTCCACTCGACCAGGTGGGGCATCAGGCCGCAGTCCTCCTCCCGCACAAAGTCGCTGGGGGCTCCAGCCGCGAGTCGGCATCGTACACTGTCACCCTGAGGACGGGCACGCCGGCGAAGGAGAGGTCCCCAGGGGTCAGCACCCGGTCCCTCCACACGCGGTGGACAAACCGCCGGTCGGCCTCGTCGGTGGCCCGCGCGTGGTGCTCCCTGTATGTGGGCCACAGGGCCTCCCAGGCCGCCTTGGAGGTGAGCATCATCAACATGCAGGCCTTCCGGTCCAGCCTGCACATGTGCTTGACGAATACCTCGAGCAGGTCATCGTCCAGGTCGTCCACCCACGGGATGAACGGGTCGACGGTCCTGCGTCCGGTGCTGGTGCGCAGGAATGCGGGCATGGCGTGATAAAACGGCCGCCTCTAGGTCGGGCGCCCTGTGAAAAGGAAATGGCGTCGGTACGCCCGGTTAAACGAGACCGAAGCCGCGCGCCCCCGGTAATACAATCAAGGCCTGAACGCCCGGCGCTGACAAAAAACAAAGGACCGGCCGCCCCACGCCCTGATAAAACAAAGGATCGACGCCCCAACGCTCGGGAGGAGGCCGAATCGCACGCCTCGAGAGGAGACGCAGCGAACCGAGAAGGCGACCAAGAAAAACAACGGTTGGGATCGCCTGCCAGGCCAGGTAACCAGGTTTTCAGGTAGGTAAACGTCGCCCTAACCGCAGAGGAGAGCGAGCGAATCGAATTGCGACCCACGTTAAAAATCTGTCAGCGCGCTCAACCACGGGCCATTTTCCTTTTGCCGATGCTGGAGTGCCTATTTACCGCTTTACTTTTCCTCTCAGCATGCACAATGGACAGAAATGGGCGAAACAGTTCATATTCAGCGGTGTATCGTAATTGGCACGTGTCTATAATGAATCGTAATTGCCGTGTCCGTGCCAGTGATTACATTTAGTCAGTGGGGCCGGGTGCCAGTGTTACATTTAGTTCAGTGCGGGGCCGGTGCCAGTGTTACATTAGTTCAGTGGGGCGGTGCCAAGTGTACATTTAGTCAGCGGGGGGCGGTCTGCCAGTACCTTTTTGAGTCGGTGACGGGTTGCCTAGCCTTTTGGGCGGTGACGGTGCCAGTACCTTTTTGGCGTGACGGTGCCAGTACCTTTTTGGGTCGGGTGACAGTGCCAGTTACCTTTATTATCGGGGGCGTGCCAGTATACCTTCTTTGGTCGGTTGACGCTTGCCATTACCTTTTAGTCGGTGGGGACGGCGCCGGAAGTACCTCATACTGTGTGGTGACGGTGACGGTGCCCTCTAATCCGTGGGGCGACTTGTAAAGGAATTAAGGATTGTGGGCACGCTATGCAAATGAAATAAGTCGACTACGTCGCGTGATGCTTCTTGAAATCCCATCGAGCCCGTGGCTGAGAGGCATATCCTCGCTGCGTGGACGATTCTCTGGTGGCTTGCGGGAGGAAGGAAGGGACTGTCCGCAATTCCCGCGTGTCGGTTGGGTCGTCGTGCATAGAAAAGATCCGGGGCGCAGGTACTGTTCGAATGATTGCGCCCCCCCGTGGCTGGGACAGTACCGAGCGACGACCCGAGGAAAAGTCGGACTGTGGGGAAAGTACCCCAGTGCCAGTATTGCGGCGACTGGAAGGACCCTTTGCCTTCTTTGGTGGGAAGGCGCTCTATTGCTCGGCAATGCCCGGAATACGAGCCTGGAATTCGACCTTGGTCCTTTGCCTGAATGCGCTGGCCTCGCTCCCACGCCAAAAACGACGAGGCCTTCTGCAGAATTGCCGAGTGACCTGACGGCCGCCTCCATCTTCGCCGCTCGGCGCGCCCCGGGGTCGTGACCGCGCGGCGTGTGACCCCGTGACTGATCACGCCTTGCACCAGACGGCAGGTAGCGGCAGCTCGCGGAGGGGTCGTGCAGAGCCGGCGGCGGGCCCTCCGTGCTCTCCTTGTGCCCCCGTGTACGTTGAGGTAGCTCCACTGTACCGACATGTGTGCCGGCCCCCGCGGAGGGGGGGCTCGCGTGTCTGCGGGTTTGCTAGAGCGAAAAGCCACAGTCGAGCGGGGTCCATCCGCCGTCCCCACGCTCCGTCGGCCAGGGGAAGCGCAGCGCCCCTCCCACGACCTCCCCTCTGCCTCTGGTAGCAAATACCGCACTGTACCTTGCACGACGACGCCACAATCGCTCTCCCTCGGCCGAGGTCGCCGCTCTGGCAAATACGTCATCAACGCTTGGGCGGCGACCCGGATTGAGCGCCTTTAGGCCCGCGCGGCGTCATCGTGCGCCCTCCCATCCCCAGCAAGACGCTGGCTCTCCCCTTCTGAGGCCTCGAGCACGCAGGGCCTGACGTGTGAGCTTGCGTTCTCTACCGGGCTGACGTGCTCCTGTTGAACCGCCCCATCCCATTCCATCCGCTGATGGCACCACTTGCACGTTTCACCGGAGATTAGCTCCCCACTCCAGCCGGGACCCCGAAAAAAAGCGCCTACTGACAAGCCGTTTGCGCTATAGGCAACCAACCTCGACGGGAGAGAAGCGCGACACAGTAGCCCACCAGCACAGGCAGACATGAGGTCCGCGTCCTCGGGCTCATCAGGCAAGCGACCCGTATTGGTGAGACGCGCGCCGGTCTGCGGCAGGAGGCGCGGATGCTTCGTAAGCGCCACCACCCATGAGGGCTTATCTTTCACTCTAGGACTTATCGGTCGATGCCCTTCATGTGCGCATTAGGGCTTGTTCATGACGATTGTACGCTTGATGAACATCGTTGACCATGAATATTACTTCCATTTCTTTAATCGCAGATCTCCAACGCTATTCTGGGAACTACGCCTGCGTCTTCGCCTAACCCCTCCTGCACGTCTACTCATGCCTATTCTTGCAGTACATAATCATCAAATTCCCCAGCGCTCGATCACGACAGTGGATGACCGCTGGCACACATGCCATGCAGGAATACACATTGGCACCTGCCCGAGATGGGGCGGGACATTACACCTTGTCCCGCGGCCCCGTGCGGCGTAGAAGTCCAGTCGCCCTCGCGTGACGCATATTGGTTTGGATTCTGGTTGCGAACATATCACGAACCTTCATTTCTTGCATTCGCCGGTTCGCTCCTGATATTTTTTCAGTATATATGTGCATGCACCGTGTAGATTCGCTTTAGCAGGGTACGGACTATGAATGTCTGCATAAATGTGATTTATTTTAGTATCTTCATGCAGAAGAGAAAAATGAAGAGTAGTGCATGAGCAATCCCGCACCAGGTGCCATAATATTGTGCGAGTGACCACCTTGTCCTTGGTCACGTGGATCATGGTCCCAAACTAGGCAATCAAGGTAAAAGGATCTTGACACCGCACGCACACGGTAAACTTAGCAGGCGCCGAGGCTCCAGGTGAGAGGCGATCCAGACGGAGAGTAGCGTTGGCGCAGGCCGTAGTGCGCAGCCCCTTGCTCTAAAATGTGTGCGCCGCCGCAGGACGTCGCTGACTGCGGATGTGCTTCTCCACTATCCAACGGAGCGCAGCCAGTTATTCCGAATGGTGCGGCCTAAATCACAGACTGGTGGGCGCTTTGGGTCTTCGCACCATATCCAACAGCGAGGCCGGGAATTAAGCATTATTAAAATTAATAGGGAGCCAGTCGCGGTTACGGCACGACGACTGCAGGTCGCAGGTAGACAGGCAATCTCGCTAACCGGTCCAGGCTCGTCCGCCAGGACAAAGGGAGTCAATTTCAACTGGACGGCGGACCGGCTGCACGCGACGGGGAAATTCAGCTCCCCCTCTCCAGAAGACCACGGGCATGAAACGGGTCAAAAGAGAACTTAGTCGTATGGGCGACTAGGGTAGGCTCCACCCGGGTAAGGCAACTAGGGCTCTGCGTACTAGAGTATTTTTTTCGCGGTCACCTTCTGTATAATGAAGTGCGGTGCGGGCGGCTACCATCGTCAGGCGGGATGCGTGTCCCACCACGATCCGGATGCGACCAGTACTCCTCGAACGAGAAGAAGGACGGTGCTCACTCGAAACACCAGCAACCAAAAGGCCGGGAAAACACCTCATTCTTAGAACAACATCAAACAATTTCCAACCCCCTGCCGCAGGGCCGCCGTATACAGGGCATTTATTTCATCGGTGGCCACTATTTCGTCTGCCTCGATGTCACGGAACCCTTGCGGCTGTCCAAGAGAACCACCACCGCCACCTCCAACTACATAGCTGCTTCCCCACATCGACGACGTCGACTCTCTCTCCCGACATGACAGACATGGCGAGTCGCGACCACGGGGGCGTACGGAGTCAGGACAGGGGCGGGGCAGGAAGGTACCCGAAGGCTCCCACCCACCCGCACGCCCGCCGCGTCCACGTACCGGCTACTCTGGCTGGCATTGCTGGCCATTGACTCAATGGGGCTGACGGTCGGCGATTCGTTTTGTAACAAACTAAGGAGGACGCACGAGGCCCGCTCAGGGCAGTTAATATGATTTGTGCAAGCGACGCGCAGCCAACCGTTGCATGGTGTACGCAGCCGGGAAGGGTTTCGATCGACCCCAGTGATGATAAACAAAGGCATTGCCTCTTAAGACAGCACGCCAGAGTCCCTCTGACTTACGAGTAGTAGAACAAGCATCAGGCAGTAGACAGCCGAGCAAACCCAATTCATAGTATAACAGACAAGGATTATGGCTGCGCAAAACTGGGGCTTACGTTCACGTTCGCAGCGCACAATGCTGTGCGTGTCGCCACGTTGGACGACGAAGGGTTGGCAAGGTTTGCACAAGACATAACACCTCTCAAAAACTACCCACCGGG
>RPFO01000310.1:2684191-2747588 GCA_009746045.1 Mesostigma viride | reverse complement strand
TTGCAGGCGCCAAGCAGTATACTAGCACGGCCAACACGGTGTGGCGGCAACCGGTGTGGCGGGCATATCGACCACCAACCAACGCCAGTGGAAGTGGAGATCGCTGACAAGGCGGTCAACCTGGGTAAGCAAGACGTGTTCGGAAACGTTATGACTTTCCCTTTACCACGAACAGCAGCGCATCGACGTGGCACCACATCCAGCAACGGATTTTGCCCCAATGCGTCAAGGCGCCAAATCGCGAACGTGTGGACCATGCAGCTGGATCTAACCAAAACGCCAGGGTTCCTTCTTCTACAACACCTCAACACGCCCATCCCCACCGACCTGCGACTTCAGCCAAAACAACATTGAACTCAGCGCCCAAATAACCCCCTTGCGGGCCTCCTTCTTAACAATTAAAACTTTTCGGTATCAGCAGACGACTTGTCGCCCATACCCGTACTTTAGGCTATACCACCGCCACTGAGACGATGAGGTCGAGGACCCGTATGCTGCTGGGACGGTTAATCTTTCACGTCCGACTCGGTCAATTGTTTAACACGTCAACCAATACACCTCTCTATGTCTTCACGCGTGTGGGGGGTGTCGGTAATCCTTCTCGGTCACCAAGAACGGGCGCGTCCATTCCCGTCACGTTCTCCCGCAGCCCCTTCTCCTTTCTCTCGTTACTTGCTTCCTGTCCGCCCCTCCGTTATCTTGTAGGCATGTGGGCTTGCAATACCGGCGGCGATAACTATTACGTGACAATGTGACGGCTAGTAAGACGTTCGCGTCGAACAGACGGGCTCGAAAACGCCGCCTGTTCGTGGACGCAGCGCCTCCTGGCAACCGCGCCCTCACCTGGCACATGGCGCCGCCGAGCTCGCAGGACCAAAGGCGACCACACCGGCTCCTACTGGCACCTGGAGGAGGGCAGCTGCTGCGCTCTCGCACCATCACCGCCGCGACCAGCGCCCGCACCAACGTTCTCGCTCGCCTCGCCTCGCAAGCGTGCTACACGTATCGTGGAGTCACGGGTCGCGCGACAGCACACGGTCGAACGCCGCGGAAATCTTACTACTGCGGGCCGTGACCGTGGCGGACGCGTGCGAAGTGTGGAAGCGGCACCAGTTCGTCGTAGCGCAGCCCATCGGAACGTTCACCCTCAGCTGAAGTGTTCCCCCAACAGACATGTCCACCCCGACGGCGGTTACAAACCTACTGAGTACGGTTCACCGACGTGAGGGTGCGTAACGACGTCGCCTGGAAGTTTACGATGGATACCGCGTGTGACTCGGCGACGGTGGGCGACCAACCGTTCCATCTCGCCATTTCCACGAACGAGGGGGTCCTCTTTCAAGTGTACAAGGACGGCGACTATCGGCAGCTCCAGCTACCAGCGACATCGCATCGGCAGCGCCCACTTTGAGGCTGTACGCGTCCCTGGATGTCCGTTGGTACGATACGTGCATTCGTGTCCGGCCACGCTACCTCGTCCACCACGATGCTGTACGGTGCGGCATGTACGCGGCACCAGACTTGACGACGGGTTCCGCATCTCTAACAACGAGGGCTGCAGCTGGGAAGGTGCGTGGTCTGGCGCAACGGGTGGGTGGGCGTGAACCCGCCCAACACGATCACGTCCAGCAACACGCCTCAAAAAAGAAAAAGTCGCGCCATCGGCTCCGCCACCGCCGTCCGTCATCAAGCGAGGCCAGATGTCATTCAGTTTACGAGGGTTATGTAGCGGACTCGTGATTGTTTTCGCGCGCGATGAGTTTGATGCCTTTACGACACACCATTGCGTTTGTACTTGCGGTATAAAGCGCCTCCGCCCTCAGACGAAGTTCGGCACGAGGCGTACTGTTTGCCAAGGCGGCAAGCCCGGCTGTGGCCACGCGGACAGGAGGCGCGCTGGCCTCGGTCATGCGGCCGGCAGAAGTCGAGGGCGGGCGAGTCGCAGCAGGGTCGACGAGGCGAGACGTATCGTCCAGCACGATGGGTGTCCGCCCCCCGAGCGGGGCGCCTGGCCTGCTGCAAACGCCTCGTAGTCCTTGGTCGACCCACTTCTGTTCTTCCGGAGTTGATCCTCCAAACGGCCTCGCTGAAGGCGGGAAGCTTGGCGGAGGTAAGTAATCTTCTATAACTTTTTGGTCCAATACCCGGATTCCGCCTCTGAATCGAAGTTCGGTTCATACGACACAGACGCCTCCTCGAGTGCCTTGCATCATCCGATTCCTCTCAGGTAGGTCAGAGACCCGCTTGTGACGGTTTTAGGAATAGAGGGGGGGGGAAAGGACCAGGGCGAACGCGGGCCGGTGTATCGTACACGGCGGCAGACGCCTTCCAGCATGGACGCAACGAGGCGCGCGGCGGCGGGGTTCTGCCCTGAGCGCTTCGCGCGGGACCGGGCGCGTTTCTTCCCCGGTCCCCGATCGAGCAGGACAGAGTTACGTTAAGAGTGCCGGAACCTTTTGCCGCCTGAGGCAAATCGGTCCGTAACACTATTTTGCCCCGAATAACCACTTCCGGGGCACCCAAGTTAATTCGCCGAATAACTTGGGTGCCCGAATGTATTCCGGCAAAATAGTGTTACGGCGATTTGCCCTCAGGCGGCAAAAGTTCCCGGCACTATTTAACTAACTGACAGGGCCTTTGTTTAAGCCGAGCCTCCACCCCCGCCGCGGCAACCGTGGCCTTGCGCCTCTTGGATCCGCCAGATGCGGTGTACTTTGTCCTCGTCTACTACCTGCTGTCTTCCAGGTCGCCACCCCTCCCGTTAGCGCGACATAGTCTTGTGCGGCGCGCAGAAACAGTCTCGTTTTACTACCGCACTGCTGTTCTCGCTTTACTGATGTGCCTCGCTGCAGTACCCGCTTGACCGCGCGCTGCCCTTCTTCATATCGCCGAGGCGGCGCGGGATTCCTCAATTGCGTTTTTCCAGTATGGCGCGTCGTGGGGTAGGTTTTCCTTCTGAGCATTGGTGCCGCTTGCGTATCAGGAGATTCAGTCTTGCTCTTTCGACATCCCGACGCTCGAATCTACTCTTGAGCGCCGATATTTTTGAGCTCTGCGTATTGAAGCGATGAATGATAACCGGAGTGTTGCTGCCTCATTCGTTGTTTATTAAAATCAAATAAAGATCAATTAGACGAAATCACAGTACGACTCTACATGCAATCCTCATCAGTGACGGACAGCCTAGTACAGTAATCTCATATTAACTTCATCACGACAATCAATGATCATTCATTAGAAACATCAGAAACATCAGTTGAGAGACCGAGCAGGACGGAGACCCGGGAGTCGCGACGTGCCCATGAGTTCTTGGCGTGATGGTGTGGGCGCGGCTGGCCAGCACGCGGCTGGTGCACCGACCCGCCACCTTGACGAGCTTGCATCTCTCGTCGTCGGCAATGCGGAACCGTAGGTGACGATCTCCGGCGGCGTGCATCTCCCTCCAGCCGTAGAGCATCTGTGTGCGCGTCAGCGCCTGGCCGGCGACGAAGCGGACGTCGTCGTACCAACCTCGCCGACGTACCTCCGTGAGGACGAGCGCTGGTTGGGCCGGGAGACCGTTGCGGAGACGCGGCGAGCCGCCTCCCACGTAAAACTTGACCTCGGTTCCGCTGCGGTATGCAGAGGACGAAGGGTCGCGTGCAAGGCGTGTTCTGACGATGGCGCGTTGGCGCCGTCGGAGAAGGCCAAGATATCCTCCCGCCGCAAACCTGACTGGATTATCCATACATGAGCAGTCGCGTGAGAGCGTGAGGTGCGAGTCAACTGGGCATACCTTCATCACGAGGGAGAAGGTCCGTGAATGCGAGTTCTGACTTCGAACTGCATCCGGACAGCTTGAGCAAACCCCTCCGCCACGAGCCGTTTCGCGAAGCTGGCGGTGGGGGCTGGCCACGGTGCTGTCCTTGAGAGGCGGAGAGACTCCCAGCGGTAGGTGTCGCTGCCGGAGCGAGCTCGACAGCTTGACGTTGTGCCTGCGGAGGCGCTCGGCACTGGCGATGGTGCGCGAACATGAGGTTCGCCCTCGACGGCCGAGTAGGATCCGGTGAAGTCTCCTTCTCCTGGACGCCTCTCCGGCGCCATGTTCCATGTGATGGCGGTGCGCAGGCGGGGTGTTGCCGCCACGATCACACCGCCGCCGTTGGACTTGGTGGTTGTCTGTGGCCCGGTGCCGAGTTGACTGGTCTTGTCCTCAGATGCGCAGGTTGGTCTCGTGGTGGTGATGCTGTTGATGGCCCGTCGACCTGCCAGCTCGCCGACGATCTTGACGACACCGCCGGCGGGGGCTAGCCGAGGTCGCCTGCGATGTTTACCTTCCGCTGCGCCCGCGGGGAGGTGAGCACGAGGTCCTTCTATGACGTCGACGGAAACGACGGCGTCCAGGCAGCACGTTCTGTCGTTCTGATGCGTCTGGTTGGTGATGTTGACTCCTCGATGTCGACGTCGCCCGTTATGCGAGGTGAGGAGATCCTCGCGGAGTGGTGACGGCCTGTCCATGAACCTACGTTCTGACCTGCACGCGGAGTGCGCCCGGTGAGACAGGCGCATCCGGAACGTGAGTCGAGTCGTGAAGATGACTTTCGACCTGCACGTTCCGCGGCGGAGCCAGCTCGGCCCCGGAGTGGTGTCGACCCAGCTTGTCGGGAATCTTGACGTTCTGAGGACGACGGAAAGTGGGGTCTCCGCGGTCAGGGAGATGTCCGCAGTCGGGCGATGCGTGATGGCGAGTCGGTGAAGTGACTTCTCACCTGCACGTTTCCCGCGCGGATGGCCGATGTAGGGCCCCGGAGGTGGTGCGACGCGTTGTCGTATCCGCACGTTCTCCGAGGACACGGAGTGGGTGCCGGCGTTCAGGAATGTCGCCTCACCGTCAACGTTGAGGGCGGAGTGGTGAAGATTGACGTCCCGATCTGCCACGGTGCCGGGCGGAGTGAGCTCCAGAGGTCCCGAGGCGGTGCTGACGACGCCTCGTGAAGTGAGCTCTCGACCTGCACGTGCCGACTCGGGGTGAGGGCGAGGTGCCGGGAGGTGCTGACGTTTGTCTGTCAGCTTGACGCCCTCCCAGACGAGGAGATGGCGCCGGGCGGGAGGACCAGGTGACGTCGTGGCGGGCGCCATCGTGTCGTGAATACGACGTCCTCCACCGCACGCTCTGGGCGCGCTGGGACATGACGTTGTTGTGGTGGCGATGGCGCTGTTGTTGAGTGAGTCCGGACTTGGGCGTGCCGAGAAGTGAACTCGCCGACGTAGCTTCCGTGTTGGTTCTCCGATGACGTGACGATCTTGGTGCTGAGCGGATCCCCGTGGCTGATGACGATCCGCTCCTGCGCCTGACTGTCAGTCCTTGCACGTGGCGCTGCCGAACTGTCGCCATGATCCATTGGTGAGCATGCGCGGACCTTGGACGCCCCGAGGTTCTCGCACAGAGTCGCCATGGTGTTCGGGTTATACTTACAAGAGAAAAAAAGATCCCGGAGCGCACACAAAATGGCGGTGTAGGTAGATATACAGAGGGTGCCGGACACGCGCCTTTCACAAGACGCTCAATGAGTGGTCCGAACGGCTGGTCAAGCAGCGGGGGGGTCTCTCAAGTACTACACGAACCACACGTGGTCGCCTCTCCGACCCGTGATGGACGCAGTTCTCCACGCAGACGCGGCCTTCATCACACCCGGGTGACCTGTGGCGCATCGCGCGTGTTCGTCCCGGCGTTCAAAGGGGGATGGTAGGGCCACCGGCCGCGCTGCTGCGTAGCGCCCCCCTGAGCGGCTGCAGAAGGACTGGCGCCGGCCGCACCTCGCGCGGCTGTGCGTCACCGAGACGTCGGTGTCTACCATCACTGCGGGTGTTACTGGGAACGATTCTCCTTCCTCAGGCGGGGCGGGCAAACTTGGCGAGGAATTCGCGACCACCGATGTCGCGCTGTGCGACGCGGGCTGTGCCGCGGGCGAGGAGCGACCCCGTTCTCCAAATCGCGGGGGGCGCGGCGGTGTCTCCCCCACTGCCCGGCTCGACGACGCCGGTACCCGTACACGCCTCGCCGAGCGCTGCCGCCAGGAGGGCAGCCCCGCACGACTGCGTGATTTTACAACGACCGCGAACGTTGTACTCGCCCGACCAAGCTGGCGATGGAGGCGCAGTTGCCGTCCAACCGCAGTCGCCCGCGGAGGGGTGAGTGCGCGTGGGGTTCCCCCCGGCACCCCCTGCACGTCAGGTGCGCGTTCACCACCCGCCTTTCAAGAAGGGAGCGCGGATCGGGTTCTACAGCGGCTGCTGAATGCCACGACGAAGGACGCCAGGGGACGAGATCATCTCAAACGGGACGAGGGGAGACGAATGTACTTTGCGACCTGCACGACGCGTCGGCTCGTTCGCGTTCGTCGACGGCTGGATACGGCAACGATTCCGGGACCATTGAACACCCCAGGTCCACTGCACGGGTGCGTCGAAACGCGGCCTGTCCGCGATACCAGCGGGTCAGCTTCGGATCGCGTGGAGCGACGAGGGACATCGGGGCGGGAAGGACTGCTGAACGAGACCGGGGACGAGTATTGGGCGCGCCATCGGAGGAACAGCTCTAGCCTAGCTAGGCCTCCTCGACGACGCGAGCCGATGAGTATGCAACGTGTTCCCCCCCAGATTATTCAGGTGCGCTGGGGGCGGCAGGGCGTAAGAGCTCCAGCCGCAGGGTTCTGCCGCTGGGATTCAATGGCCGCGTAACACGGCGGCGTCGTCCATGGGCGCAGTTGGGGCGTACAAGGCTCGACGCCGGGCACGATGGCGAAGTGCGCCTTGCCCGCGAAGAAGTACCTGGGCGCATGCGCGTACGTGGCGGCGTCTCCTCGTTACCCTACGCAGACGTCTGCGGCCGCATCCGCGTCGGCTACGGTGTCCGATCTTGCCTCATCCCCCACCGCTGGGGATGGCGTCTGCACCTTTCTACCCGCGGTCGCCCAGACGCAGAGATGGCGCTGCACCCGAGGCCGCCGGACCTGGGCGTACACGAGCGGCAGGCCTCCACTTTAGGCACGGGGAGGGAGGTTGAAGTGGTGTAGCCCTTCTCTGTTCCTCCCGTGACGAGGACCCTGTGCGTGTTCTGCCGCGCACGCCATCGGTTTGGTGGCTGCAGCACGACATGGTGTCCCTGTACAGTAAGACGAGCAGGTTTATGTCTCACGGAATACATGCGCCGTGGCATGCACGGGATGGACGCACCGGAGAGCGGTACGCGCTCCCCTGCTATTCGCACGCCCCGCCTCCCGTTACGGCACCCTCCTGCGTTGCCTCGTCGTCGAAAAAAAAATGGGAGACAAGGACAGACGGTAGGGACATGGTGGCGCCGGTTCGGTGCGGCCGGGGAGGATCGGCGCATGGACACGTCCGGTGCGGGGGACTACCCCTCGCCCCTCGCAGGCGGCGGACACGCTGGAGGGACAGGACGAGGTGAGGCCGTGTGCCAAGGCGAAGAAAATATGCAAGGCCAAGGGGTACTGAGTTATGGCGACTCCGTTTCCTTTTCTCTTCTCCGGCAAGCGCGACCAGCCGGTCAGTCCTGGCGGACGCGGTCCGTACCCGGACAGCGTGCGTTCGCTCTTCTCGCAACGTTCGACCCCTGGCCGATCGCGCACTACCACCGCAGCAACTACAACACGGCGACGAAGGCGCCGGCGCCGGCGGCGGCACGGCACGGGGGCCTGCACGCGGTGCTGACAGCCATCTTCTCGGACGACAAAACACGTCCAAGTTTTTCCGCCGCGCGTCGCCGTGTAAGGATATTTCTTTTGCTAGAGGATAGTATAATGACGGGGGACGCTGTCCGCAGCCTCCGGTGGTGATCCAGAACGGACTGGGGCGCACGGCGACTTCGAGATCAGCAGGAGAACGACCATTGCTGCATCGGTTCCGAGAGGGGGCCCTACAGCTAGCAGACGCTCTGGCTTACAGGCAGACCACGGAGTTCCGCAAGACCTGCAGGTGGATCGGACGTCACGTCAACCGGCAAGGTTGGTGATGGGGGCGTGCCGAGACGCCTCCGACGCCGTCACCAAGGCTACGCCACTCGGTCGCCCGTGGGCCCCCGCCAGTCTGGGCACGGTCCGACGTGGAGTACACGGGGTGCCCAGCGGGCCAGCTGTGCTGCGTGGGCGGGGGCGGCGTGACCAACCAGACGCATGAGACGCGCAACTGACGGAGACTTCCATTACGGGGGAACATGGCCGCAGGCGCGTGCCATGTGACGGGAAGCGGCAAACCCTGAGCGTGGCGCCGCCGTACACGTCTCCGTGGACACGCTGTTCGATCAGCGCGTACAACCTGCCGGACGCGAGCACCACGCGTTCGCGTGGCGGAAGAAGCACGATGGCCACCACGCTGGCGACGCTGTCTTCCGGGCATCCGCAGAGGACGGTGTGGCGTGCCCGCGTTGGCGAAACTGCAGCTCGCCCCTTCCCATCGGCGCGGCGACACGTTCTACCTGCAGTTGCGGATACACTGGCACGGACGGGTGTGGTTCAGTTGTCGCAGCGCAGTTAGAGAGCTGATAAAATCCATCTAGTACAGATCATACCATGAAAGCGCGCTGAGGTGTCGTCGCTGGACGTGTCCTCGTGTGGGTCGTGACCCAGGAGAACGGGGGTCGTGGCCCGAGCGGGCGACAGAGGAAGTCGCTGAGCATCGGGCAGCCTCCGCGTCCATCTCTGTCGACGTGTCGCGACCGCGACTGCCGGCGCGGCGCCGTGCATTTGCCGCAGGCGATACAGCGGGCGGCGCCCCAGTCCCTCGTGCCGCGGCGTACGTCTTTCGCGCGACGCGTATCCTGTACGCCTCTAACCACTCGTCGGTGACAGACACCGCGCATTACCGCGGCCCCCCGAGCCGCAGCCCTGCGGGTCCGCACCGCGACGGGGCTTGGGGCCGCAAGGCCCGCACGGTACGCCGTACTGACCACCGCACCGCTGTTCACGGCGCCATAACCAGGGGCGGAGACCCAGACGCCCGCGTTCCGGTACGCCTCCGTGCGTCCTCCCGCCGGCCAAGCGGTGGCGCGCTGAACGCGTTCCCCACACACCCGTCGACGTGCATCTACAAGGTTGCGGTAGTGCCTGAACAACCTGCAGATCCGGAGCGCGCGCGGCAACCTGATCACGGGACGGTGCGGTGCACGACACGCGGTGCGACACGGGGCTGCTACCGGGACGAGTGTACCGCCAGACGACGTGGCCTCCGACGAGCGTCAGCGCGAACGGTTTACTTCGCCGACGGGCGAGTGGAACTGAAGAAGGCCAGTGACGTGGCGGCGGTCAGATCGCGATGAACCCGGGTCCGGCCTACCGCGTGTGGTAATGGCGCTGCCTCGCGGTCGCGCAGACGGACACGAACACGACGCGACGGTGCAGCTGAAAACCCTGAGCAGCTCTTCAACCTCCAGCGTATCGGCGTTCCTGCCCGCTCCCGACAGCCACATCGACGCAGATCAGCGTGACCCACTCGCTCACCATGTCCGGGGCGACAAGCTGGCGGGTCCGTGCCCCATGTACACGCCTCCAAGCGGGCTGGCGGCGGGCATTCATACACCAAGTCGGGCGCGGCGGCACCGACCTGTCGCGTCCTCCGCCTTCCCATGACGGACGGGACCGGCGGGTCCGGCCACTATTCCCTCCCGGGACCCGTCCACCGCCTCTTACGTGTACTCGTGGCCAAGGGAGTCGTCGGGGGGCGTACAGCGCGGTTACACGCACACTTGACACCGCGCTCCGCCGACACCACACCGCCCCACCTCGCTCTTTCCACATACGCGGGTCACCCCGTACAGTAGCCCGATCGGTGACGCGACGTTCAGCGGCCGGTAACGGTTCGCGGAGAGGATGTAGTTGGGAACGAACGGCACGGTCTTGCGGGCAGCCTGGCAGGGACGGCGCCGTGACACTTTCTCGTGAGCGGGGAACCGCTAACACGCAGACACGAAGTGAGCGTCGGGGGCCGCGCGAACAGGATGCCCAGGAACGGCAACATCGCTCTCTACGCTCGCGGTCACGTACGCACGACGCTGTACGAACCACGTCCACGGACCCGCGCTGTACGCCTGGTACGATATGATCCGACGCCAGCACGGCGTCAGCAACTCCGCCGGCACGTCGTCCACAAACACCGCGCGGCGTACCGTTCTTGTACTGCATGGACCAAGAAGGTCGAATCAACATCACGCAGACACACCGACGAGCCAAGGACTCCGACGCTGGACACCGCGACTCTGAACTCGAAGGGTCGCGTGTCCAGCCCGGAGCCTTTGCTCCAGTCTGGGTCTGCTGATGTGATTCGACCCACTTCTTGTCCATCCATCACGTACAAGACGGTACCGCCGGCCGTCTGTTTTGGACGACCGTGCCGGCGGAGTTGCTGAACGCCGTGCTGGCGTCCGACATATCGTACCAGGCGTACAGCGCGGCGTCCGTGGACGGTCGTACAGCGTCTGTACGTGAACGCGAGCGTAGAGGACGCGATGTTGCCGTTCCCTCGCATCCGTCGCCGCCCCCCCCGACGCTCACCGTCGTCTGCGTTAGCGGTCCCGCTCACGAAGAAAGTACACGGCGCCGCTCCCTGCAAGGCTGCCCGCCACGACCCGTGCCGTTCGTCACCACTACACCCCCTCCGCGAACCCCGCACCGGCTCGCTGAACGTCGCCGTACACGCTGATCGGGCTACTGGTAGGGTCAACCCCCGCCGTAGTGGAAAGACGAGGAGTGGGCGTGTGGTTCGGCGGAGGCGGTGGTCACCGTGTGCGTGTACACCCGCGCTGTACGCCCCCGACGACCCCTGCCACGACGTACACGTAATAGGCGGTGGACGGCGTCAGGGAGGAGAACACCAGTGGGCCGGACCCGACGGTCCCGTCGCCGCTCATGGGAAAGGAGGACGCGACCAGGTGGTGCCGCCCGCGCCCGGACTTGGTGTATATATCGCCCGCCGCCAGCCCCGCCTTGGAGGCGCTGTACACGCGGCACAGGACCGCCCAGTTGTCGCCCCCGGACATGGTGAGCGAGTGGTCACGCTGATCTGCGTCGATGTGGCTGTCGGGGCGGGCACGGAACCGCCGAACGTCTGGAGTTGAACGAGCTGCTCAGGTCTTCAGCTGCACCGTCGCGTACGTGTTCGTGTCCGTCTGCGCGACCGGCGAGGCCAGCGCCACCTTGACCGACACGCGGTAGGCGGACCCCGGGTTCATCGCGATCTGACCCGCCCCGGCCCACGTCACGGCCTTCTTCCAGTTCCACCGCCCGTCGGCGAAGTACCCGTTCGCGCTGACCGCCCTCGGAGGCCACGTCCGTCTGGCGGTACACCTCATCCTCGTACAGCCCCGTGTCGACCGCCGTGTCGTGCACCCGCACCGTCACCGTGATCAGGTTGCCGCCGCCCCCGCTCCCGATCTGCAGGTTGTTCAGGCACACCGCCACCTCGTAGATGCACGTCGACGCGGTGTGGGGAACGCGTTCAGCGCCGCCACCGCCTGGCCGGCGGGAGGACAGCCGAACGAGGCGTACCGGAACGCGGGCGTCTGGGTCTCCGCCCACGGTATGGCGGCCGTGAACACGCGGTGCCGGTGGTAGTACGGCGTCACCGTCGCCGCCTGCGGCCCCCACAGCCCGTCCCGGTGCGGACCAGCAGGCTGCCGGCGTCGGGGGGCGCCGAGTAATGCGCGGTGTCGTCACCGACGAGTGGTTGAGGCCGTACAGGAACGCCGGCGCGCGAAAGACGTACGACCGCGGCACGAGGGACTGGGGCGCCGCCCCGCTGTAATCGCCCTGCGGCAAATGCACGCGCCCGCCCGTCCGCAGGTCCGCGGTCGCCGACACGTCCGACAGGATGGACGCGGAGGACTGCCCGATGCTCACGACTCCCTCTGGTCGCCCGCCTTTCGGGCCACGACCGCCCCGTTCTCCTGGGTCACGACCCACACGGAGGACACGTCCAGCGACGACACCCTCAGCGCCGCCTTCATGGTTACTGATCTGTACCCTAGATGATTTTATCAGCTCTCTAACTGCGCCTGCGACAACTGAACCACCACCCCGATGCCCGTGCCCGTGTATCCCGACAACTGCAGGTAGAACGTGTCGCCCGCGCCGATCGCGAAGGGCGCGACGCTCACGTTCGCCCACGCCGCGCGCACGCCCATCACCGTCCTCTGCGGCATCGGCCCGGAAGACAGCGTCGCCAGCGTGGTGCCATCGTGCTTCTTCACCGCCACCGCGAACGCGTGCGTGCTCGCGTCCGGCAGGTTGTACGCGCTGATCGACAGCGTGTCCACGGAGAACGTGTACGGCGGCGCCACGCTCAGGGTGTTGCCCGCCCCCGTCACCATGGACACCGCGCTGCCGGCCATGTTCCCCCCGTAATGGAACGTCTCCGTCCAGTACGCCGTCCTCATCGTCTGGTTGGTCCACGCCGCCCCCGCCCACGCCAGCACCTGGCCCGCCTGGGGCACCCCCGTGTACTCCACGTCGGACGCGTCGCCCAGACTGGCGGGGGCCACCGCGACCGAGTCGGCGTACGCCTTGGTGACGGCGTCGGAGGCGTCCGTCGGCACGCCCCCATCACCACCTTGCCGGTGACCGTGACGTCCCCATCCACCTGCAGGTCCTTGCCGAACTCCCAGTGGTCCTGCCTGTACGCCAGCGCGTCCTGCAGCTGGTAGGCGCCCCCCTCTCGGAACCGCATGCACAACTGGTCGCTCTCCTGCCTGATCTCGAAGTCCCCGTCGCCCCCCAGTCCGTTCTGGATCACCACCGAGGCTGCGGACAGCGTCCCCCCCGTCATCTATACTATCCTCTAGACAAAAGAAATTCCTACACCGGCGACGCGCGGCGGAAAAACTTGGACGTGTTGTCGTCCGAGAAGATGGACTGCAGCACCGCGTGCAGGCCCCCCGTGCCCGTGCCCCCCCGCCGGCGCCGGCGCCTCGTCCCCCGTGTTGTAGTTGCTGCGGTGGTAGTGCGCGATCGGCCAGGGTCGAACGTCTGCGAGAGAGCGAACGCCACGCTGTCCGGGTACGAGACCGCGTCCGCCAGGATGACCGGCTTGGTCGCGCTTGCCGGAGAAGAGAAAAAGGACAACGGAGTCGCCATAACTCAGTACCCTTGGCTTGCATATTTTTCTGTCCGCCCTTGGCACCCCCGGCCCTCCACCTCGTCCTGTCCCTCCAGCGTGTCCGCCGCCTGCGAGGGGGGCGAGGGGTAGATGCCCCCGCACCGGACCGTGTCCATGCGCCGATCCTCCCCGGCCGCCACCGACACCGCGCAACCCATGTCCCTACCGCCTCTGTCCTTGTCTCCCATTTTTTTTTCGACGACGAGAGCCCAACGCAGGAGGGTCGCCGTCACGGGAGGCGGGGCGTGCGAATAGCAGGGGAGCGCGTACCGCTGTCCGGTCGCGTCCATCCCGTGCATGCCAACGGCGCGCATGTATCCCGGTGAGAAATAAACCTGCTCGTCTTACTGTACAGAGGACACCATGTCGTCGCTGCAAGCCACCAACCCGATGGCCGTGCCGCCGGCCCAGAACACGCACAGGGTCCTCGTCACCGGGACGAACAGAGAGGGCTACACCACCTTCAACCTCCCCTCCCCCGTGCTAAACGTGGAGGCCTGCCGGCTCGTGTACGCCCAGGTCCCGGCGGCCTCCGAGACGTGCACGGCCATCTCCCTGCGTCTGGGCGACCGCGAGGTAGAAAAGGTGCAGACCGCCATCCCCAGCGCGTCGGGGATGAGGCCCAAGATCGCCACCGTAGCCGACGCGGACTGCGCCGCCAGGACCGTCTGCGTAGGGTACGAGGACGACCCCGCCCACGACGCCGCCATGCGCCCCAGGAACTTCTTCGCGGGCAAGGCGCACTTCGCCATCGTGCCCAACGGCGTCGAGCTGTACGCCCCCCACTCGCCCATGGACGACGCCGCCGTGTTCACCCCGCCCATCCCCAGCGTGCAGACCCTGCGGCTGGAGCTCTACGCCCTGCCCGCCCCCACGCGCACCCTGCTCAATCTGGAGGGGGACACGTTCGCCATACTCATCGAGCTCGCGTCGTCGAGGAGGCCCTAGCTAGGCTAGAGCTTGTTCCTCCCGATGCGCGCCCAATACTCGTCCCCGTACTCGATCAGCAGCTCCTTCCCGCTCCCGATGTCCCTCGTCGCCTCCACCGCGATCCGAAGCTGACCCCCGCTGGTATCGCGGACCAAGGCCGCGTTCGACCGCACCCCGTGCATGCCCCTGGGGTCGTTCATGTACCGGAACTCGTTGCCGTACTCCAGCCCGTCCACGAACGCGAACGAGCCCGACGCGTCGTGCAGGTCCGCAAAGTACATCTCGTCCTCCCCCTCGTCCCGTTTGAGGATGATCTCGTCCCCCCTGCCGTCCTTGTCGTGGCATTTCAGCAGCCCGCTGTAGAACCCGATCCGCGCCCCTTCTTGAAAGGCCGGGTGGTGAACAGCCCACGCTGACCGTGCAGGGTGCCCGGGGCGGGACACCACGCGCACCTCCACCCCCTCCGCGGGCGACTGCGGCTGGACGGCGAACTGCGCCTCCATCGCCAGCTTGTCGGGCGAGTACACCACGTTCGCGGTCGTGTAATACCGCAAGTCGTCGCGGGGGCTGCCCCTCACCCTGGCGGCCAGCGCCTCGGCCGAGGCCGTGTACGGGTACCGCGCGTCCGTCGAGCCGGGCAGTGGGGGCAGACCCCCGCCGCCGCCCCCCGCGAGGGAGAAAGGGTCAGCTCCTCGCCCGCGCGCACAGCCCGCGTCGCCACCAGCGCGACACGGTGGTCGCGAATCTCCTCCGCCAAGTTGCCCCGCCCCGCCCTGAGGAAAGAGAACTCGTTCCCGTACACCCCGCAGTCGATGTAGACCACCGACGTCTCGGTGACGCACAGACGCGCGAGGTGCGGCCGGCGCCAGTCCTTCCGCAGCCCCTCAAGGGGGGCGCACCGCAGCAGCCCCGCGCGGTGGCCTACCACCTCCCCCCTCTTGAACGCCCGGGACGCGAACACGCGCGAGTGCGCCACCGTCACCCCCGGGTTGTGATGGAACGGCCGCGTCTGCGTGGAGAACTGCGCCTCCATCACGCGCGCGTCCGGAGAGGCGACCACCGTGTGGTTCGTGTAGTACTTGAGAGACCCCCCCCCGCCTGCTTGACCAGCCGTTCGGCCACCTCCATTGAGCGTCTTGTGAAAAGGCGCGTGTCCGGCATCCCTCTGTATATCTACCCTACACCCGCCATTTTGTGTGCGCTCCGGGATCCTTTTTTTTTCTCTGTGTACAGTATACACGCGAACACCATGGCGACTCTGTGCGAGAACCTCGGGGCGTCCAAGGTCCGCCGCATGCTCACCAATGAGATCATGGGCGACAGTTCCGGCAGCGCCACCGTCAAGGACCTGACAGTCCAGGCGCAGGAGCGGATCGTCATCAAGCCCAACGGGGGATCCGGCTCCCACGCCACCAAGATCGTCAACGTCATCGGAGACACCAACATCACCGGCAAGCTCACCGTCGGCGAGTTCACCTTCTCCGGCACGCCCAAGATCCAGGACCTCACCTTCAACAACAGCGCCATCGCCACCAACAACAACGTCATGTCCCTCAGCGCCGCCCAGAGCGTGCGGGTGGAGGACGTCGTATTCACCGACAACCAGATGGCGCCCGCCACCGACGTCAACCTGGTCCTCGCCGCCGGCGCCACCTCCTCCGTCCTGGTGGAGGGCGTCAAGCTGACAGACAACACCGTCAGCACCTCCTCCGGCACCCTCGCCCTCACCGCCGAGTCCGGCACCGTGCAGGTCGAGAGCGTCACCTTCACCGACGGCGTCGTCAGCACCGCCTCGGGACCTCTGGAGCTCACCTCCGCCGCCGGCACCGTGCAGATCGAGGACGTCATCTTCACCAACTCCGCCCTCACCGTTGACGGTGACGCCGACATCTCCCTGACCGCCGGCGCCACCCACTCCGTCGTCCTCGAGAACGTGAAGATCACCGACAACGCCGTCGACACCACCTCCGGGGCCCTCACCATCGCCTCCGCCGCCGGAACCGTGCAGGTCGAGAACGTCATCTTCACCGACTCCGCCCTCACCGCATCCGCCGACGCGGACATCTCCCTGACCGCCGGAGCCACCCACTCCGTCGTCCTCGAGAACGTCAAGATCACCGACAACGCCGTCGACACCACCTCCGGGGCCCTGACGCTGGCCTCCGCCGCCGGAACCGTGCAGGTCGAGAACGTCATCTTCACCGACTCCGCACTCACCGTCTCCGCGGATGCCGACCTGTCCCTCACCGCCGGCGCCACCTCCGCCGTGCAGGTCGAGAACGTCAGGTTCATGGACAGCGCCGTCACCACCTCCGCCGGAACCCTCTCCCTCACCTCGCATAACGGCGACGTCGACATCGAGGACGTCACCATCACCAACCAGACCATCAGCACCGACCAGAACGTGCTCGCCCTGGACGCCGTCGTTTCCGTCGACGTCAAGAAGGACCTCGTGCTCACCTCCACCGCGGCGGCAGCGGCAAGGTCACCACATCCGCAGGCAACCTCGAGCTAGCCCCCGCCGGCGGTGTCGTCAAGATCGTCGGCGAGCTGCAGGTCGACGGCGCCATCAACAGCATCACCACCACCGAGACCAACCTGCGCATCGAGGACAAGACAGTCACCCTCGGCACCGGCGCCACAGACAACACCAAGTCCAACGGCGGCGGTGTGATCGTGGCCGGCAACCCCGCCTACGCCCCACGCGCCATCACATGGAACATGGGCGCCGGAGAGGCGTCCCAGGAGAAGGGAGACTTCACCGGATCCTACTGGCACGTCGAGGGCGGACAGCTCATGTTCTCGCGCACCATCGCCAGTGCCGAGCGCCTCGCGCCAGGCACCAACGTCAAGCTGTCCGAGCTCGCCTCCGGCAGCGACACCTACCGCTGGGAGTTCTCCGCCTCCAAGGACAGCACCGTCGGCGCCCCCACCGCCAGCTTCGCCGGAAACGGCTCCGTGGCCGGAGGGGTGCTCAAGCTGTCCGGATCGCAGTTCGACCAAGTCCAGAACCTCGGCATCACCGGCACCTTCTCCCTCGTGATGAAGGTCATGCCCCAGTTCGACCTCGCCACCCTCACCCTCCTCACCGACCTGCTCATGTATGGATACATCCAGGTCCAGGTCGCGGCGGGAGGATATCTGGCCTTCTCCGACGGCGCCAACGCCGCCATCGTCACGAACACGCCCATGCACGCCGACCCCTTCGTCCTCTGCATCACCGTCAGCGGAACCGAGGTCAAGTTCTACGTGGACGGCGCGCTCGCCGCGTCCTCCGCCAACGGTCTCCTCGGCCCCAACCCAGCGCTCGTCCTCAACGGAGGCTACGTCGGCGAGGTCTGGTACGACGACGTCCGCTTCGTCGCCGGCCAGGCGCTGACCGCCGCCAACACCATGCTCTACGGCTGGAGGGAGATGTACGCCCCCCGAGATCGTCACCTACGGGTTCCGCATCGCCGACGACGAGAGCATGCAGCTCGTCAAGGTGCGCGGGTCAGGTGCCACCAGCCGCGTGCTGGCCAGGCCAGCGCCCAACACCATCACCGCCAGCAACTCCATGGGCACCGTCGGCGACTCCCGGGTCTCCGTCCTGCTCGAGTCTCTCAACTGATGTTTCTGATGTTTCTAATGAATGATCATTGATTGTCGTGATGAATTAATTGCAGATTACTGTACTAGGCCTGTCTGTCACTGATGAGGAATTGCATGTAGAGTCGTAACTCGTGATTTCGTCTAATTGATCTTTATTTGATTTTAATAAAACAACGAATGAGGCAGCAAACACCCGCGTTATCATTCATGCATTCAATCCACGCAGAGCTCAAAAATATCGGCGCTCAGAGTACGATCGAGCGTCGGGATGTCGAACGAGGCAAGACTGAATCTCCTGATACAGCAAGCGGCCACCATGCTCAGAAGGAAAACCCTAGCACCCCACGAACGCGCCATACTGGAAACGCAATTGACGGAATCCCGCGCCGCCCTCGCCGATATGAAGAAGGAGGCCAGCAGCGCGGTCAAGCGGGTACCTGCAGCGCAGGCACCATCAGTAAAGCGAGAACCAGCAGTGCGGTCAGTAAAACGAGAACTGTTTCCTGCGACGCCGGCACCAGACTTGTCGCGCCGACCTGGACAGACAGCCCAGGTAGTAGACGAGGACAAAGTACACCGCATCCTGGCCGCGATCCAAGAGGCGCAGGCCAACGGGTTGCCGTCGGCGGGGCTGGAGGCTCGGCTAAACAAAGCCCTGTCAGTTACGTTAAATAGTGCCGGAACCTTTTGCCGCCTGAGGCAAATCGGTCCGTAACACTATTTTGCCCGGAATAACCACTTCCGGGCACCCAAGTTAATTCGGCCGAATTAACTTGGGTGCCCGGAAGTGGTTATTCCGGGCAAAATAGTGTTACGGACCGATTTGCCTCAGGCGGCAAAAGGTTCCGGCACTATTTAACGTAACTCTGTCCCTGCTCGATCGGGGAACCGGGGAAGACGCGCCGGTCCCGCCGCCGAAGCGCTCCAGGGCAGAACCCCCGCCGCCGCCGCGGGCCTCCGTTGCGTCCCATGCTGGCAAGGCGCCTGCCGCCCGTGTACGATACACCGGCCCCGCGTTCGCCCCCTGGTCCCTTTCCCCCCCCCCCTCTATTCCTAAACCGTCACAAGCGGGTCCCTCTGACCTACCTGAGAGGAATCGGATGATGCAAGCACTCGAGGAGCGCCGTCTGTTGTCGTATGAACCCCGAACTCCCGATTCAGAGGCGCGAATCCGGGTATTGGACAAAAAGATAGAAGACTTACTTTACCCTCCCCCAAGCTTCCCCGGCCCTTCACGAGGCCCGTGGGAGGATCAACTCAGGAAGAAACAGAAGTGGGTCGACCCAGAGGACTACGAGGCGTTTGCCAGCAGGCACAGGCCGCCCCCGCTCGGGGGCGCGGACAACCCCATCGTGCTGGACTGATCACGTCCTCCGCCTCGTCGACCCTCCGCTGCGACTCCGCCCGCCCCTCGACTTCCTGCCGGCCGCCATGACCGAGGCCAGCGCCGCCTCCTGTACCCGCCGCTGGCCCCACAGCCGGAGCTGCCCCTTGCGCAAACAGTACGCCTGCGTGCCGTACTTCGTCCCTGAGGGCGGAGGCGCTTTCATACCGCAGTACAAACGCAATGGTGATGTCGTAGGCATCAAACACAATACACGCGCGCGAAAAAAATCACGAGTCCGCTACATAACCCCTCGTAAACTAGAATGACATCTGGCTCTCGCTGATGACGGACGCGGTGGCGGACCCGATGGCGCCCATGCTGTTGCTGGACGTGATCGTGTTGGGAGCGGGGTTCACGCCCACCCACCCGTTGCCGCCAGAACCACGCACCTTCACCAGCTGCAGCCCCTCGTTGTTAGAGATGCGGAACCCGTACGTCACCGTCTGGCTGCCCGCGTACATCTCCCGCCACCCGTACAGCATCGTGGTGGACGAGGTCAGCGCCTGGCCGGACACGAATCGCACGTCATCGTACCACACGGACCATCCCAGGGACCCGCGTACAGCCTCAAAGTGGCGCTGCCGATCGCGATGTCGCTGGTGCTGGAGCTGCCGATCAGCTCGCCGTCCTTGTACACCTTGAAAGAGGACCCCTCGTTCGTGATGGCGAGATGGAACGGTTGGTCGCCCACCGTCGCCGAGGTCACGACGCGGGTCATCCCATCGTAAAATTCCAGGCGACCGTCGTTACGCACCCTCACGTCGGTGAACCCGTACTCCAGTAGGTCTTTGTAACCGCCCGTCGGGGTGGACATGTCTTGTTGGGGGAACACCTTCAGCATGAGGGTGAACGTTCCGATGGGCATGCCGCTCACGGACGAACTGGTGCCGCTTCCCACCTTCAGCACGCCGTCCGCCACCGTCACGCCCCCGCCAGTAGTGAAGGATTTCGCGGGCGTTCCGACCGTGCTGTCCGCCGACCCAGTGAACTCCCACCGATACGTGTCAGCACCGCTTGCGAGCGAGGCGAGCGAGACGTTGGTGCCGGGCGCCTCGCGGTCGGCGGCGGTGATGGTGCGAGAGAGCAGCAGCTGCCCTCCCTCCAGGTGCCAGTAGGAGCCGGTGTGGTCGCCCTTGTCCTGCGAGGCCTCGGCGGCGCCCATGTGCCAGGTGAGGGCGCGGTTGCCAAAGGAGGCGCTGCCGTCCACGAACAGGCCGGCGTTTTCGGAGCCCGCGTTCGACGCGACACCGTTCTTACTAGCCGTCACATTGTCCACGTAATAGTTATCGCCGCCGTATTGCAAGCCCACATTGCCTACAACGATAACGGAGGGGGCGGACAGGAAGCAAGTACCGAGAGAAAGAGAAGGGCTGCCGGAGAACGTGACGGGAATGGACGCCCCCGTTCTTGGTGAACGAGAGAGATACCGACACCCCCCACCCGACGCGGTGAACGACATAGAGAGGACGTAATTGGTGACCGTGTTAAACCAATTGACCGCGTCGGACGTGAAAGATGTAACCGTCCCAGCAGCATTACGGGTCTCGACCTTCATCGCTCCTCCAGTGGCGGTGTATAGCCTAAAGTACGGGTATGGCGCGACAGTCGTCTGCTCGATACCGAAGAAGTTGTAATTGTTAAGAAGGAGGCCCGCAAGGGTATATTTGGCGCTGAGTTCAATGTTGTTTTGGCTGAAGTCCAGCAGGTCGGTGGGGATGGGCGTGTTGACGGTGTTGTAGAAGAAGGAAACCCTGGCGTTTTGGTTAGATCCAGCCTGCATGGTCACACCACCGTTCGCGATGTTGGCGCCTTGACCGCATTGGGCATAAATCCCGTTGCTGATCGTGTTTGCCACCGTCGATGCGCTGCCTGTCGTGGTAAAGGGAAAGTCCATAACGCTCTCGAACACCGTCTGCTTACCCAGGTTGACCGCCTTGTCAGCGATCTCCAGCTTCCCACTGGCGTTGGTGCTGTCGATCATGCCCGCCACACGCAGGTTGCCGCCCACCACCGTGTTGCCCGTGCTAGTAATACTGCTGGCGCCTGCAACCGCCCCCGACACCGTGAGCGCGCCCGTGACGGCCACCGTGCCGCTCGCGCTGGTCAGCTCCAGATTGCCCGCCGAGGTCGTCACCTTGCCGCTGCCGCCCGCAGTGCTGGTCAGGGTCAGGTCCTTGGCGACCGCCACGCTGGAGCTGCCGGTGCTGATGCTGTTGTTAGTCACAGTGATGCCGCCCACGTCCACACGGTTGGCCACCGCCCCCGCGGAGGTCAGAGAGAGCGTGCCGCTGCTGGTGGTGATGCCCGCGGTCTTCACCTTCACGCCGTCGATCACCACCGACCCGGTGCCGTTGGACGAGAGCGTCAGGTCCGCGTTGGCCACGTTGTTGCTGATGCCCGAGGTCTTCACCTTCACGTTGTCCAGGAGCACGGAGCCGGTGCCGTTGCTGGCCAGGGTCAGGTTGCCGTTGCCCGTAGAGGTCGACACCGACGCGTCCGTCACCGTGACCCCGCCCACCTGGAGCGCGTTAGTGGAAGCGCCGCCCGAGCTCAGCGCCAGCGCGCCGGTGGAAGTGGTCACCGCGCCGCCCTTCACGCGCACGTTGTCCATCGCCACCGAACCCGTGCCGTTGGGGGAAAGCGTCAGGTTGGCGTTGGCGGTGACCGGGGCGACGGAGGCGTCGGTGACCGTCACGCCGCCCACCTGGAGCGCGTTCGAGGCCGCGCCGCCAGAGCTCAGCGCCAGCGTCCCCGCCGACGTGGTCAGCGCGCGGCCGTCCAACAGGAGGTCGTCCACCTGCAGCGCGCCGTCGATCTGCGTGCTGCCGATCACCTTGAACCTCTTCAGGGCGTGCGCGCCGAGGCCCCGTTGGGCTTCAGCACGATGCTGTCCAGGGACTTCAACTCCAGGTTCCGCACCGTCGCGTTGGGGTTGTCGTCGCCCACGATCGCCGTAGTGTACACCTTGGACGAGCGCAGGTAGCTGAGGGTGTCGAGATTCATCGCCATCTCCGATCGAGCGTATACCTATGGCTGAGATTACTTTTTTGTCCGCCTCGATCCTAGCCGCCTACGCGATACAGGCTCGACGGCGGGAAGTGCTGTGATGTGGACGTATTGAGAGTCGATCGATGTTGTGTGAGACGATTAATTAGCTCTCGGATGTCATCTGCGTGGGCCTTATCAAGACGATCCCCCTCATACGCGAGGATCCGCGAGAGGTTGGTGATCTGCATATCGACAACATTGGAATAGGGGCTGAACGGCGCATCCCACAACTTCCCGGGGTCACCGGCTTGGGGGGCCGACCGACTTCTTGGCGCGGACATCGTGTTGCCTGGGGCGGCGGTGGATCGCGCACCTGCCCTGACCCGGGCGGCACATGTTACGGCACCCCCGCCCCGACTGCGTTTTTCCTGTGCACTTTGCCATCACTGTCGCGTCTGGAGTAATACAGAGATTTTTTAATGCAGACTCGGAGGGAGCTGGCTTCGGAAGCCGGCCGCACACCGTGACCGGCAGGACCGCGTGTTTTTTTCTATGAGACAGTTACGCGCCATCATGGTGCGGTGCCAGCAATACACGCTCGTAGGCAGGAGGTGCAGGGGTCGCTGCAAGGGGCGCTCGTCTCGTTGCGCCGTGCACAGGACGAGGGCATCCGGAGCCTCCAAGGGCTGGTCCAGGACCAGCGGGTCGGGCCTTCGGAGGCGGGCCAACAGTAACCTTCGCATTCTTCTCACCCCGGTAGCCAACGCCCCCTCCTCTTGGCCTGCAGGCGCTTGTAGCTCATCGTATCGGTGCGAACAGGGCGGACGGTGCGCGGGGGGGGCGGCATAAGCGAAGAGGAAGCGGTGTTCGAGCGGGGCGTGTTGGAGAGGTAGGTTTTCTGGCTCGGGAGCTCGAAGCGCCAAGTGGGAGGGAGACGCCTGCTCGGCCACTGTTCGGCTAGCGACAACGGGCGCGGCGGGGGCGGGGGCGGGACCACTTGGACATCGTCATCGTCTCCTGTGAGGTCGATGATGTCGCGCGTGAGATCGATAAATGGCGTGCGCCTGGGAGGAGGGGCGGGGGGCGAGGGGGAGGGTTGGCAGGAGCAGGCGCCCTGGACCGCTTCGGCCGTGCCCGGGGAGGGGTGTACGTCATCCGGGCTGTCGATGTAGAGAATCGGGGGCGCCGCGGGGCGCCGCTACTCTTACCCGTCTCGTCGGAGGCGCGCACCCTGTGTGCGCGGCGGCGGACCTTGGAATTAGTGACAGAGCCGCGTCTCGTCATCCCGCTTATATGTCGAGGCGATAATTTTTGTATCCCGTGTTTACCTGGAAGAATAGGAATGAAATAAAAGGAGGACGCGAGGAGTTCGCGTGCACACTGGACCCGCATCCGCCAAGAAGATGTCCGCAAACGTCCGCAAAACGGACGCGACCGTGTCCGCGGACGTCCGTGTGACTCCCGACGGACGGATCTCTGTGATCGATGTGATTAGAAATGTGAGTTATACTGACATCTCAGGCCGCGTGCCGGATGCGCAAAGACAGGCGAGTCACTGTTTTTTAAGGCTACAACAGGAGCACAAAGAGCTGAAGTCTACCCCCTTTGGAAATTCCCTGGACAGGGACAAAGGGAGACACCGGTAATCAATGTTGAAGGTATGAAGGAAATTGTGTATCTCTTGCCTTTTCGTCAGAAATGCACGGAAAGGTTGACAAGCGCAAAGACCCTGGATGAATTCCTGGCAGTAGCTCTCGCTTTCTCCTCGACAAGGAAGAGAAAGCAGGGGGTCGAAAAGGATGTCCAGGCCGACCTCGCGGAGGAGCTGGAAGGGGAGCGAGAGGTGAAGTGCCGGGCCGGTATAATAGACATCTTGTGCCGCGATACCAAGCTGCTGATCGAGGTGAAAGAGTTCAGTTCCGCCTTGGGCGGCATCGGTCAACTTCTGGGGTACGGCCTCGACTACCCGGACTATACGAAGAGGCTGCATCTGTTTCGCACTCCCGCCTCCCTCAACGTCACCGCAGAGAGGCTGCTGGTATTCAAGGAGGTCTGCGACATGCACAACATCCACCTCACTTTGGATGCTGGCATCCAGTTACAGGACCCAAACATTGTAGGTTGAGGGGCGGCGCGTTTATCTCAAGGGTTAATATTTCTTCTGCCATTGCAGGAATGTGAACATGGCTCAGACCGTCGTGGCATACCTACAGCCGTCCAAGTCCCTGCCTGAGGGCATGGAGGACCCCTTCGCTAATAAGATCAGGGTAACGCCAGATGGCAAGATCTCGGTCTACGATCTGATATCAAGCATCGGGATGAAGAACCCCAGGCAGGTCTTTGGGGACTTGGCAAGAGATTGGCAGAACGATAAAGTTGTCCAGGCTGTGGACAACTACCGTTTTTCTGGCCAGGGCCAGCGAGACACGCCGGTGACCGATCGAGCAGGCGCTATCAGAATTATCCAGTTACTTCCATGTAAGAAGGCGGCCTCCTTCCGGGACCGGCTGGGGCTGCTCTACGAGCGGTACCTGGACCTGGACCGCTCGCTGGCCGACGAGATCTACGCGCGCGCGGACGCCAGGGACCTGCAGCTCGCCAGCGACAAGCGCGTGAAGAGCTGCGACTCCACCAAGAGCCACATGCAGGCCGTCAAGGAGAGCGGCGCCCCCTCCACGGCCGCCAACCCGGCCAGGGTCTACGCGCACATAAACGAGACCGAGAACTACACCGCGACCGGCATGCGCACCTACGACATCCGCCAGCTGCACGCGATGAAGAAGGGCGACTCCACCCGCGACTACTTCACGGAGTCCGTCAACGTGGGCATCGACCTCATGAACGTGCTCAACCAGTCCGCGATAAAGAGGGGCGAGGACCCCGTCGCCAGCATGGACAACATAGGCAAGGAGCTATTCCCCGTGTTCGAGAGACTGAAAATGCACGAGGAGGCGAGGCGGCCCCAGGACCGCTCCTTCGCCCTAGAGAACAAGCGCAAGAGAGAGGAGCACCGCGCCAACCAGAGGCTGCTGGCGGAGGCCAAGCAGGCCAAGTGCATAAAAACGTGACTTCCATTGATCAAATCGAATCATATTTATTACCCCATTTCACACTGTATCACCCCATGAACGCATCACGCATTCGCTGACAAAGCCACAAACAGTCGCAAGCCCTACAAAAAATAATGCACATAATCATCACGACAGTCCAAAAACTGAATCACTCCAAAACAGTCAACTCGGCGTGCGACACCGCGTGGTCGCTGCTCAGTTGGGACCACCAGCCCCACTCCCACGCGGGCGAGCTGGGGATGGCGCGCCCCTGATGCCTCCACTTGGCCGTCATGACGTTGTGGCACTTGACCACAAAGGAGAAGGACCTGTCGGCGAAAGTCTTGCTCGAACCCAGACAGTCGAAGAGCCGCTCTCGGATACTCTTCATCTTCGAACGGCTGACCCTCTTCCCGTGCCTGGCCAGCCCCTCGCGAACCTTGTCCCACAGGATCCACAGCTTCTCCTCCTTCCTCGCCCTCGGCGTCTCCAGCGCGTCCAAGCACTCCATGAAGCGATCGGGGCATATCAACTTCAAGACGGCCTCCAGCTGCCCGTCCTCCCGCCCGCCGAACCGGCGGCGATCCCCATTCTCCTTGCGGTACAGCAGTTCCTCGCGCACTTCCTTTTCGAGCTTCTCGGCGGGTTGTCTGTACCTGCAGATCTCCCAGTAGACCTCGTCCATCTCGGGGCAGATCCCGCGCCCAGCGGCCAGATGCGTTCCAGGATGATCCGCAGGGCGATCGGGGGCAATGCCTGGAACATCACATCGACCGGGGGCTCGGGAACGGGGTCGCGCGCGGTGTCCTGGACCGTCTCCCACCCGGTGGCAGCGAAAGGAGGCGGCGGGGGAGGAGGAGGCGGCGGGGGAGGAGGAGGAGGCGGCGGCGGCGGCGGCGGCGGGTCCCGGCAGAGCCCCCCCTGCGCGCAAGCACCACCGGCGGGGAGAAGGGGAAGTCAGCGAGCCACTACACCAGGACGGACCCCCGCCCGCTCTCATCGCACAACTCCGTCCACAAATCAAACCCAGACCCCTGACAGATGGCGGACAGCTGGCGCGCGAACCGGACCCCCGTGTACGACATATGACACGACTGCTCGTGCTTATCCATCAGCAGGTGAGCGGATACCACCTGCCTGCGACGGTCGTCGAAGAACGCCCGCATGTCGCCCAGGACGCGCGCGCCCCATCCGTCGTACCCGCTCATGTCCCCCGTCCGGACGGCGTGCATGTCGGCGCGCGCCGTGCGCTCCACCTCGATGAAGCTCGAGTACGGCAGCATCAGCTCGGCCACGTCCTCGGGCCACCTCCCCGCCGGGGCCTTGGCGAACCGCTCGCTCACCTTCTTGAACAGGGCCTCCACCTCCTGCCCGGTGGCGGGGACGCTCGTCAGGCGCCTGTACGCGTCGAACATCGTGACGAAATGGTCGTGCCAGTAGCACCGCCGGAACAGGAACAGCGCCGTGATCATGAAGACGAGGCCCGGACGCGAGCCGTACGCGTCGGCGAACACCCACCCCGCCGCCGCCAGGCTGTTCACGGCCTTGTCCACCTGCCCCCGCGCCACCATGTACAGGGCCTGCACAACGGGACGCCGCCCGTGGGTATCCTCGGCCATGTCGGCCCCGTTGTCGACCGGAAACAGCATGCGCACGGCGGTCGCGCGCTGCGGCGTGAACCGCCCGCCCCCCTTGCCGCCCTTGCCGCCGTCCCCGCCCGGCTCCGCGCACCACACGAACAGGTCGATCCCCTCCACGATGGCCTGGCGCTTGGCGGGCTTGTCCCCCGGGCACAGCACCCCCTGGAGCGCGCGGACCACGCGGCAAAACTCCCCCTCGTCGTTCTCGCGCGAGGCCTTGTGCAGGTGATCCATCCATCCCAGCACGATCTCCTTCGTCGCGGCGTCCCGCCGGTGCGCGCCCCCGACCTGCACCGGACGCGGGGGGCGGGTGGGAGTGGGGGAGTGGATGACGGGCTGGAAGCTCCCCCCGTTCAGGCCCTGGATGTCCGCCACCAACCGCCGGAAACGCTCCCTGAAACTCCGCCCCTCGGCCAACACGGCCTGCCCCTCGGGCGAGATCGAGTGGCAGGACATGGGAGGAGGGGCGCCCACCAGCATCACGTTCTTCTTGCTGTCACGCCAGGCCCCGATGCCGGCGGACCGCAGGGTGCCGTCGGAGTGGACCTCCACCACGTAGGCCTCCCCGCGGAAGACCATGCGCTCGATGGCTTTCGAAGTGAGAGAAACCCTGTCGCCGCCCGAATAGCCGGTCGCCACCCGGACCGCCGTCATGTAGCCGCCCATGACCGTCTCGCGCAGGGCGTCCCCCATCGCCGCGTAGATGACCCCCCGATGTTCCGGCGCCGCCTCCGCCCCGACGCGCGCCTCCACCCCCGCCTTCTTGAGGGCCTGGACCCCCTTCGGCCCCAGCCTGACCACGCCCCGCTCGACCCCCATGAAGGGAGACAAGATGTCCGTAAGGGCGTAGGCCATCTCCGACATCATCCACCGGAGCGCCCCCCCTCCGCGGAATCGATGTGGCAGGAGGAGGGGGGGGGATCGGCGACAGCCCCATGCTGCCGGAGTTGTCCACCGTGAACTCCTCCCAGCCCACCTGGCGCATCATACCATCAGGGTGCACCTTGACCACGAAAATGCCCCCCTCTTTGATCATGCCCGCCACCAGGGGCAAGAGGTGAGCGACGGCAGCATCCGCCAGCCCCTCGACAACGTGGGAGTCCGTGTCTGCCCGCGGCGAATCTGGAAAGCGAAATCAAGCACGCGAGAAAAGCACGAGACAGGAGAGAAGATCAGGTGGCGCCACGGGCCATCAGCCTGCATGGCGAACACGAGGGGCGCCATCGAGCCCTGCCCCACAGAACGCGGGGCTCACACGACATCCAGCACCCCACAACGTCCTGCCACGGAGAATGCGGGGCTCACACGACATGCAGCAATCGACAACGTCCTGCCACAAGGAATGCGGGCCTCAAACGACATCCAGCGATCGACAACGTCCTGCCACAAGGAATGCGGGCCTCAAACGACATCCAGCAATCGACAACGTCCTGCCACAAGGAATGCAGCTCTCATACGGCATCGAATCCCGATTCCCATCTCGCCACGGAGAATGCGGGCCTCAAACGACATCCAGCGATCGAGAACGTCCTGCCACAAGGAATGCAGCTCTCATACGGCATCGAATCCCGATTCCCATCTCGCCACGGAGAATGCTGGCTTCAAACGACATCCAGCGATCGACAACGTCCTGCCACAAGGAATGCAGCTCTCATACGGCATCGAATCCCGATTCCCATCTCGCCACGGAGAATGCGGCCCTCATGCGACATCCAGCAATCGAGAGCATCCTGCCACGAAGAACGCCCCCCCTCACACGCTGTCACGGGGTTTGCCGACGAGAACACGCACCCATGAATGTAGCAAGACTTGACGCCCCAGCAGGCGATCTGTGAGGACAAGTGGGAAAGCGAGTGGCAGAGCGGTCAGACGGCCTGGTGTACTGCGATCTTGGAGCGGTCAGGCGGCCTGGAGGCCCGCGGGGTATCGCCCCTGTTTATGCACATCCGCCCCTTTCCGTAACCGCCTCTCGGACCCAGCGGGATCGTGCTCGTGTGACGTCAGTCCACCAGGCGAAGGACCCCGCCAGCTTGTCCCGACCCGAGCCCGCGAGAAAACGCCTCCGTCAGCTTATCCGACCGAACCCGCGAGAGAACAGCGCGGAAGGCGGGAAACGCCCCCAGCCACGTGGGAGCGCCACACAGAGCGCGCGCCGGGCCTTGCCGCGAGGGATGCATGATATAGGCGACCTGCCACGTGGGGCGCCGGGGAGAGCGAGAGAAGAGTCGAGTCCATTACATTTTGGGCAGACCGTAGACAGACCTCGGCATTCACGCAAACGACGCACGCAGCCATGGGGGCCTCGCGCGATTCCGCCAAGATAAGGGAGGAATTCATGATGATGAAGCAGGACATGAAAATGGACACGCCGGTACGATGCGGCCGGTGCCAGGAGAGCAAGAATCCCAACCATTTCCTGGGTGGCAGGTACGCGCAGTGCGTGCAGTGCCGCGGGTTGTCGAAAGGACTCCTCTGCACCTCGGAACACGTCACGGCCGCCTCGACGCCGCGAGCTATCACCGTGCACAACCTGGCCCTCGCCAAGGAGGCGGCCATCCGGCTCTACGTATCAACCAGGAGGAATTCGGGGCCGGCGGCCAACACGCGCAACGCCATGGAGATCGTCCCCGAATTCTCCTACGAACCGCTGTTGCCGGGACATCTCGAAATGTCGCCGTGGCTGCCATACAGGGTCGATCCCTTCTGGTCGCCCCCTTATTCTGCCTCTTTTCGCGAGGAAATTGATGCCAGCCTCGATAACATGTATCGTTGCCGGGGGAGCCTTGCCCCGCGCATGGTGGGGAAGTGCGCGTGCTGCCCCGGGGTCTGCTGGGACGCCTACGAGCCCGTGACGGAAGGCGACCACACCCACGCACCCTCGATATGCGCCATGTGCATGGCCGTCGCGCTCGACGACGCCGACCCCGCAGAGGACCTCAAGTGCCCCATCTGCCTGGCGGAGCGCAGGGAGATGTGCCAGAGCCCCGCGCTGGTGTTCCCCTTCTTCCGCTACAACAAGGAGCGCTCCCTCATCGGCCGATGGAACGACCTCTACTAGCTCACCCTGTTGTATGTCGGTTGATGCAACCGGATGCAGTAATGGATGTTGGCAATAAAGGGTGATGATAACTGGCAATAAAGTGTTATTATAATGTGCAATAAAGTGTGATCCAATCCGATTTCATTTTCCATTTGCATGCACCACCGCAGTTACCCGCCCTCTCACCAGATCGAGACTCACGACCTCACCAATTGCGGTCGGTAATGGTTGAGCAAAACGGAAGTCACATTTTTCACGCCGCCCATCGACCCGGGTGCGCGCTGGGCGGTGAGCTTGACTTTTCGAGGTCCCGCGTTCTGCCCAACTCTTAAAAGCTTTTGGTATAAAAGTTGGGCAGAACGCCGAACCTTCTCCCACAGTTCTCACCCAACCCCGCTGTCCGCGGTCGGTCATGGTTGAGCAAAACGGAAGTCACACTTTTCACGCCCGTCACGAACCATCGCACCCCCAGGCTCGGGAGTAGGAGGGGATCGGTAGGCGGCAGCCCCACGGCTGGTGGTGACGGATGCCAGCATTATAAAGCACCTCTAAAGCCCGGCGACCCTCGAGCCAAGGTTGGCGGGGGTTGAGAAGGGGCAGTAAGCCCGTGACGGGTGTCAGTAAAAAGTCAAAAAAACTCCAATATTTTATCACTCAATTATCACTCAATCATCATCACTCAATAATAGCTCCCCGGTACCCCACAAGCCCCTATCACTCAATAGGGGTTATATTTAACTCGCATTTCTAATCACATCGATCACAGAGATCCATCCGTCGGGAGTCACACGGACGTCCGCGGACAGGGTCACGTCCGTTTTGCGGCCGCCAGGAAGGAAGCGGACGAGAAACGGGCGTCCAAACATCCGCCGCCACGCTCCCATCTGCAACCATGGCGATCGTCAGTGGTCGAGCTCCTTTCACCCGCGCGTTGTTCGACTTGGCGAGAGAGACCGACACGTTTTGGATGTTTGCGCTGAAACCCTGTTCAATTCTGGAAGTGGACCCCAAGAAGGAAATCAAGGTCCGGAAGAGCGACCGAATGGTCCATGCCCAGGACTTGACGGCGGCAGCGTCCAACGGGAAGAAGCGCTTCGAAAGTTGGTTTCGTCTTGACGGTTCTAAGGCCTTCATATCGGCTCTGGAGAGGTCAACACATCACTGTGTGGGCCTCATGGGGGGTGAGGCGACCCCTCCTCAGACAGTTTTTCCCGTGGTGAAGATCATGAGGACCGGCCCAGTTGACGAGCGAGGCGCGTGGATCCATGTCGATTTGGTGGACAAAGTCGTCGAATGGGCCAAGCAACCACCGGTACAACAAAGAGAGTCACCCGTTCAAGAACGAGTGTCACAAGCCATGCCGGGTAGTGAGCGCGAAGTACAATGCCCTGCCGGTGTGATTGACATCATTGCCCATGACCCTCCCGTCATCGTGGAAGTGAAAGAAGCTAAAGATTGGATGAAGGGCATCGGACAGCTCTTCAGTTACGGGCATTACTTTCCGGGGTACCAAAAACGTTTATTCATCTTTCGGACTGGCAAGGTAAACCCTGAACATATCCGAACCATCGAACAAGTTTGTGAAGGATGCGGCATCGAACTCGCACTAGACGAGGACTTTTACGACGATGTATGAGAGTAACGATGGTAGGACTTGAGTCATAAACCGTAAACATTATGAACATTTAATAAATAAACTTCGTCTTTGTCAGGTTCATGTTGGGGTATCTCAGTGCCTCTGCAAGGCCGCGATAAAGGTCTTTGACCAATCACTAGTTTTAAAATCGCTTCTGCTCCTTGGAAGATTCAAGGGTAGATCCCATTATGCACCACAGGTAGATGATCTGTGATGGGGGGATTCCCATTTCAGGGCACGGCGATCGTGGCCAATCAAGCGGCCAGTCTTGCGCGGCCCTCGCGATTGAAACACCTGTTCGCGCCCATCAGGCGTTTATTGGGCCCGGCAAACTCCAGGCCCCTGTACTCCCTTGCCTCCTCGTAGTACCCCAGCACGCCCAAACCGGGCCCGAGCTTCTCCAGTACTGTATCCTCCTCGCCCCTGACCATGGAAACGGAAGTGATCACAAAACACGGAAATATTGGCCAGCTCCAGAAATATGGGCTGATCCACATCCCTAGGGGGGGCTTGGGGTGGATCCAGATGCCGCGGTCCTCGTTGGGGCCGGTTTTCACCGCGTCAAAAACGTTTGCGGAGGTGCCTTCACATATGATGTGACCCTGTGGAGGATGAAATATTTTCGCAGCCGGGTGTACTCGAGGACATGGCGCGGCGGAGAGCGACCCGAAGACACAGGGTGCGGGCGGACGACGCGGGGGACGACGACGGCCTGGGGGACCTGGACCTGAACGAGCTGGCCCGCTTCGAGGAGGCCGAGCCCGGTGACCCGCTTACCATGGTCGAGATGCCCACCTTAGAGCAGGGAGCGTGGGAGGAACTCGACGAGGCGGGACCAGGACCAGACGACTTTTTCGACCTGGACGCGTACGAGAAGGAGCGATCCGCCCAGGCGGGTGACGAGGAGGGGGGCGGGTGGCAACAGGCGCAGAGGCAGGAAACACAAAGAGAAGCCAGCAATCGCAAAGCCCGGGAAAGATACGCTGAACTGAAAAAGAGAAAGGATCCCGACGACATCGCGCGATCGGAAGCCAAAAATCGCAAAGCCCGGGAAAGATATGCTGAACTGAGAAAGAGCAAGGACCCCGACGACACTGCATGGGTAGAAAAAGTCCGGGCTAGGGGTAGACAATGGCTTGAAAAGAACGCCAAGGAAGGGCAGGAGACGAATCGCGAAGTCAAAAATCGCAAATTGAGGGATTCACGCGCCAAACTGAGAAAGAGCCAAGACCCAGCCGCCGTCGAATGGGCGGAAAAAGAACGGGCCTTGAAGAAGGAAAGGGAGAAACGACGCACCGAACTATTAAAGAGCCAAGACCCAGCTGCCACCGTCGCATGGGCGGAAAAACGACGGGCCAGTAAGCTAGAATCCCAGCGTCTCCGACGGATGGCGAAGAGATCCGCCGCCACGGAAAGCGGTCCCTCTCGACGACAAAGCCCTCCTCAGCCGGAACTGCCACAACAGATACCCGCCGACCCCAGGTGGCTGGTCCCCCACCCGCCAGCGAGCAGGAGAGGCGACACCGGGACAAAGGCAAGGCGGGGGCGGACCCGGAAGCGGCCTACCGATGGTGGATGGACAACTACGGCCCGCCACCGCCCTCGCCACCGGACCCCGGCCACCCCACCGCCGCCAGGCGGGTCAGGAGGCCACAGAGTGCCGTGCGGAGGCGGCGCTGAATACCGTGCATTTGCGCTCACTGTATTGCATCCATCGAGGTTTTATTCATCATTATTATTATTACGCGTCGTTCCTAGCGCCCTCCGGGCCACCCCCGTCACCCACACCGTGCGCTTCTCCTCCTCCCCGCTGCCCATGCGCACGTTTCCTGTCACGGCGACCCCGTGGGGGGCCAGCAGGGCGGCCAGGTCCGCGTTGGGCACTCGCCGCGTCATGCGGCTGCCGTTCTGGAGGTACTCCACGAAGAACAGGCGGCGGAACTCCGCCAGCGGCAGGCGCCCGCCGCGTTCCAGGACCACCAGGTCGCTGTGCTGCAGGAACAGCCGCAGGTACGTGTCCAGCGCCGCCGCCTCGCGCTCCTTGCCCTCCTCCTCGCGCCCGCCCCGCGCCTCGCCCGACCCCTGCAGGTCGTGCTCCTCCTCCTCCGCCGACCGCCACTTCAGCCGCGCCGTCAGCGCGTCGCCCGCCTGGTTGTCGCGCAGGCGCCAGCGCGAGGACGAACCCTGCTTGCGGCTGAACGCCGCCGTGAGCCGCTCGCGGATCTCGCGGACGCGCTCGTTCATCCACGCGGGGGGCGCGCCGCCCACCTTCGCCATGTGCGCGCGGATCTCGCGCAGGCCCTTCAGGTCCGCCATCTCGCCCTCGGGGTAGCCGTGGCACTCCTCCAGGAACGACTCCTCCTCCTCCGTGATCTCCGCGAACAGCCCGTGCTCGCCCGCGTACGCGCTCACCCACCTGCGCATCTCCTCGCGCCTCTTGCCCGCCTCGCGGGCAGCCAGGAAACGCTCCCCGTTGAACCAAGGGGGGAACGGCTTCACCTCCCCGTCCGAGGGCACGGGAGCCGGATGGACCAGCGACACGTTCTGCGCCCAGTACCACCCCCCGCTCTCGCCCCCAGCGACCCCCGCCACGTGCATCAGCACGCCCCCCTTGCCCGCCAGCACGCCGGACCACAGGGCCAGGTCGTCCGCCCCCGGGCAGGGGCCTGCCAGCCGGGACGCGGCGTACGGGGGCAGACCCTTCGCCGCGAGGAACGCGTTGAAGGCGTCCGCCAGCTTGCCCGCCACCGGCCACTCCTGGATGTGCGACGACGGCTGCACGCACGCGCCCACGAACTCGCACATCAGACGCGCCTCGGACAACCAACCCGGATGCGTCATGGCGCGACACTGATATGCCGAACGACGAGATTATTTTTGCGCGACCATAAACGCACGCACACCGCCAGCGGAGACTGACACGGACTTGCCACTCGTACTCTCGATCACGGACTCGCGCGCGGGGGACAGACAATCACGCGCGGGGGGAACAGGGAAACAGACAAGCACTCGGCGCGGAACGGGGGGACACGCAGGGGGGAACGGGGGAACACGCAGGGGGGACACGCTGCGGGGTCCCCAAGCACTCGGCGCGGAACGGGGGGACACGCAGGGGGGAACAGGGGGAAAAGAGGGGGTCACTCACGCAGTTGCTGGTATATAACGTAGGCCGACCCATTGAAAAGGGTACGCAGCTAATATTACTTTAGTCCAACGACAGTATATTCAGTTACGGCAAATTGTCCCATTAATTAATTAATTAATTAATTAAAATCATAGCTCCGTTGGGAGCATATGTAACACATAGCCCTGAGAAAGGGGCATCTATGGGTTTGTAATACAATCAGGGCTACAACCTGCAGGTGGAGGATGTACAACTATCACCTAGCTGCTCTGGGTGCACAAGGTGCACCTGCACCGCCATGATGGTTCATGCCTCCTTAACAAGCACAGGCTGTTAAAAATAAAATTCGCCAAGTGTATTGTATTTCTGAATAATAAAAGACGTAATAGAATAGATTACTCGCTCAGCGCCCAGCCCCGGACATGTCGACAACGTCGGCCATTGACAGCATTTTGCTGCAACGTGATTCAAAGCTTTCTCCTGCGTGTCTGCCTTTCACGCCGCCAAACAGCTTTGACTCAATGCTCCGCTGTAGGTCATCACTGCGAGTAGCTCTGTGGCTTCACCCAACGCTGAGCAACGGCGTGGGCCTGAGAACGTACCCAAGTACAAACCAACCGAAATACACAAACATAATTCCAAACGACACTCCACAACATAACACACTGCAACCGAGATCATCCCCACTGCCTGGACAAACGGTACGGAACCAAGGTTGCCCACGGAACCAACGGTAATGGCCAGAACCCAAAATAGCCCACAGCCAGAACCTACGACCCGTTGCGTGACCGTACACATAAATTCCCACTGACCGCCGGCCCAGCAAATAAACCTCAGCGCGGCGCTGCCGGCTGACCCCCGGACTTAGCCAATTCCGAGCATAACCAAGTTCCAATACTTTATGTGACTGCGAGCCCACATTATAACACCAGCCCCTTTTCTTTCGAGCAGTCACATCCACCACTCGGCCACTAGCTACGACCCGTTGCCTGACCGTACACATAAATTCCCACTGACCGCCGGCCCAGCAAATAAACCTCAGCGCGGCGCTGCCGGCTGACCCCCGGACTTAGCCAATTCCGAGCATAACCAAGTTCCAATACTTTATGTGACTGCGAGCCCACAATATAACACCAGCCCCTTTTCTTTCGAGCAGTCACATCCACCACTCGGCCACTTAACCACAACCCACAGTCGACATACATGCCAACAATCCTCACAATATCCACCACCACCCAAGGGTTACTCACAAACACTCTCGGAGACAGTACGCACAAGACGCTATGTACTAGGGGAGCTCCAACCCCTCTAACTTGGCGCCCATTCACGCCTTGCACATACTGCCAGTGTCTGAAGTACAGTAAGTCATGTAAGCAAGCGAGAATACAAGACTGATCTAAACGACCACCCTTGACCCCGGCACACCCACACGACCCATACACATCACAAACCCCTTCCAACCGCACCAGTCCTCAACCAAGGACACTCCCCCACCAAATCAATTATGGAGCAAATTATCCAACCGTGCCGGGTCACCACCAGTATAGGGCAGGCATAAGGATCACCCCCGGCCCAAACAACGTTCTCAAGTTGGCCACAGGCTAAAATTCCACAGGGTCCAAGCTCAAACAACCAACAACTCCCGCAGATCCCCAAGAGAACCTGCCATCACCATCCGCAAGATGCGATACTGCTCTCGCGCCGCTGCAAACAGCTTGGTCACCGCGTCCGCCGGGTTCAGCCTCCCCGGCAGATGGAGAACGCTCACAGCGTAAGACAGCTCCTTCAACAGCAGGAAATCGAGGTCACGCGTCCTGGACAAGCTGTTAAGGATAAAGCTCACAAGCGGCTGGCTATCCGTATGCACAGTTGTCGTCAGCACCAAACGGACACCCATCCACTTGCCCATCCAGCGCAAGAACTGCTCGAGGTACAGCGAAGCCTTGATACACTCACACACACCACGGCACTCCTTTGTGTCAGAGCCAACTGCCACACGCCTGCACAGTCTCGAATACCACCCACACAGCGATCCCCGACCCCCTGGGTTACAGAGCACAAACAGACCACCCATCCGTGCCCTCAGCTTGGTCAGTTCCCTGCCCTCACCCGACGTATCTGCAAAGCAGTGAAGAACAGCGGGCTGAGAGACCGACAGGCCGGAGAGCACCACACCTTGGCTCTCGGCCACATACTGCCTCACAACCGACGGATGGACTTGCGACAACACGTCTGACATCTACCGTCCTACTCAGCACCACCAGATCGGGCGCACACACTGCCGCCATCCAGCCTAGCTTGCCACGCAGGCGGCTCCACACTAGGCCCTTAGCACACAGCTCATCCACCGAGCCCATCAGCTCCTCCCGATACTTGTCAGGAATACCCAGGTGCATCTGATGCCTACCAGACGTCACCCGCAGGGTCTGCACTACACCGCAGAAGACACGCGGAGTCTGCTGGTCCACCACCTGCAGCTCGCCCACAGGGAAACACTTAGCGAGATCTGCATAGAACTGATGCAGAACAGCACGGGGTGCTACCACTCGCAGGTCATCCCCATGCAATTGTACAAACAAGGGACCTGAGGGAGTCTGTGCCACAAACAACGAAGGGTCGTACGGGGATACCTCGAATGTCATCAGCTCAAACAGAGCACGCATCAAAGTGATACGCCACACAATCGAGGCACTCTGCAGTCCCTCTATGGCCTTCAACAAGCCCATGAATTCTGCCCTCACTTCCTCCATCCAAAACGACTAGGGTGTCTGGACCACCAGGGCCGGTGACGTGCCTTCCCACACCTCACGCGCCACCTCCTCGCTAGAGTGAGGGAAAGCACGCTTGACATCAATAGACGCACACCCATAGTCTCTGCCCTCATCCAGGAAACCGAGATACAGCATGGTGATAATCCTGAAGCTATCCCACGCCAGACCTGGGGTGTACAGCTCCTCCTTGGCCAGCTCACTGGTTCCCGAAAACTCCTGCGACACCGGCCTCACATAGCATACCTCCACCCCAGCCTTTACCTTGTGAGACAAGACCATCTTGAGAGGAAGTACCTTGGCCCCCTTGGGCACACTGTCCATTGGTTCATACACGCCATACCCCTGCCACTCCTCCAGCGCCCTGTGAAACGCGCACCACCAGCTGGAGAAACCACTCTGCGTCAGTGTACAATTATGCGCCGTATTATACGGTATTATACGGTATAATACGTTATGCGCTGGTTCTAGCGCATAATTTTTCATACTTATGCGTTTTAGCGCATAATGACGCATAATGACGTATAATACCGTATTTTCCGGCGTTTTTTGGCGTTTCAGTGCGGAACAAGGCTGTTTTTGCGCGGCTGTGATGACAGTGGAACATTGCAACGACTTGAAACTACGGACAGTGAGATTGATCACATGCTTTCGTATCTCTACTAACCCGTCTGAACCAGGTCTGAACTGTAGCACATGGATTGCAAATTGAAACGTGGCGGTAGGTAGGGAGTCACAGAGGGGCGAGCACTGAGCAGCCGACGTGCTGACTGAGCACTTCGTGCATACCGGTACATAGGAATTCCTACCCAATTTTGCCTGACTTGCATGGCGAAAGCACGGAATAGCACCCTAGCGATTGCGTTATTTACAACATACAAGCGCAGGAACTAGCCAGCTTGGCTATCGATAGCTACGTACTCATAAGTCAATTGGTAATGGATGGTTAAATTCACGCCCAGGCAACGGCGCGGTTGGGAAGCGCATGCTATATCACGTCCTGATATTTCGGCCGCACTGTGCAGGAGGTACTGCTAATGCTTTGCCGAGTCAGATCGGTTTGTTTATCCGACATAAGGTCTTTGGGTATTTATTCTTCTGGCCTGCATGTCATAAAATGTTGATGCTGGCTAGACGAAGCACATGGATTTAGCAAAGCAGGTGGCCGGAGTTTATCATTTGTTCGTCGGCCTGCATGCAACTGCATCGTCGGCCTGCATCTGATCTCCTCGAAGTGCCGGTCCTGCCTGCTCCGGAGCCACGGCATGGTTGCTGCTGCACGCGATGAAAGCTTTGTTAATCTGGGCAAGAACTAGAAGAATTCAATATGTTGGGATTTGCAGTTAGCGCTGCCAGGGCCATGTTCATGGGAAGCTAGCTGAGCACATGGCAGCCTCGAGGGCGAGGGGCCACATGGCTGGCTGGATCGTCACACACAGTCACATGCAGCTCAGTATATGCACATAGCATCGCACAATGCAAACATATAATGCATCAATTGTATTTGCGTGCATGCACTGCCAGATATATACACACATATACACAATTATGCATGCACACGTTTGCACATAATATGAATAGAGCAAGTGCATGCATGTGCAAGGGTTCCTCACCAGTTGGAACTGCATGTATAGTACTAACTATGATCACATTACTATGTGCAAGACGAGCTTTAGCTCAGTATTACATGCTACATCGTGTCCACAATGTACACCTCATTGAGTATTTTGGGTAGGGCAACCCTGTATTTTGTCCTAAACAGTGTTTAAAACATGGGGATTGATGGTGGGTGTGTTACATGGTGTGAAACGGAGTATTCTGAGAGTGCCCGTACGATAACGTATAATACCGTATTATACCGTATTATACATTATACTCCACCGTGACCGCATAACGCGTATAACGTACGATTTTACACTGCTCTGCGTCGACATCTCTAGTACCAGCCTCTCATAGCCAATCGGAGAATGTGCCGCGATGTCCCGCTTGGTAATACCGATGCTGGATGGATGCAACAACGCAGGCATGACCAGGTCTACCGCTGGCGGGAGATCCTTCCCCCACGCCACACCCTCTGTCCCTGTCAGTGCCGCTAGCCTAGCCACGGTGCTTGAGACGAGACTTAGAGGTTGCACTGCCTTGTACGATTCCAACTCTATCGACCCATGGCCCTCCCTGGTCAAACTAGAGCTCTGGATCACAACATCAGGGTGATTAAGAAATGGCAGCCCCAGAATCGCCGGCCCATCATAGCCCTCAAGCACGCAGAAAGGAGCGTCACGCCCAAGAATGGTCAGCATCACCTCGCCCACTACCGGCATGCGCACCACCCCAGAAAAGTCCTCCACAAATTTCCACTTGGACGGCTGTAGCGGGAAGTGCCTAGCTACCCCTTCACCTAGCAAGCACACCACCGCATTAGTATCCACCTCCAACCGACACCCAGCCAGCCCGTCCTGCTGAAAATCCACTAGCTTGGACACCGAGGCTACCTCATTACCGGCCTCCATTGCGACGTCGCCGCCGCCCTCGGAGCCATCACCGCCACTCAGTGACTCGCGCCGGGTGCTAGCCGACCCATCAGCGCCATCGGCTTGTAGCCCCACACCTGCGGTCGATGCGCCAGCATCGCCGGCCCGTGCCTCTCCACCTGCGGCTGGCCCTGCATTGGCCTCGCTGGACTGTGGTGGCCCTCCTACGGCTCCCTCGCCGGCCTGAGGCGCCCCACCTACAACAGCCGACGGCCTGCCCGCCCCGCCGGCCCGTGGTAACGTGCCCCCCGGCTGCTCGCGTTCCGCGATTGCCCGCCGGGCTTCCTGCAGCCGCTCAATGACACGGGCAAACATTGTCGCGCGCTGCACCTCCTGACCATCAGCGGAAGGGGCAACCCCCAGCCCGCCTGGTCCCACACTGGCTGGACCGCCATTGGACAGTGGCAACCCACCATCCGACGGAAGAGAGGGCGCAGGCTGATCAGGCCCCGTCTCCTCTCTCACCCCCCTTGCGGCCGTCCCTGGGTCCCCCGCCTCACCTCCAGCCTGCGCGCTGGAGCCCATCGCACCTTCCTCATGGGGCAGGTCTGCTGGCGCACCTAGCCCCTCGTAGTACGGCCGCAAGTGTTTCCACGCCAGTAGTCGGTCGAAGCGGCGGTCCTCACGCCCAACCTTCGCCAACATGTGGTCACCGTCCACTGACTTGACCACAACAGGGCCCTCCCACAAACCCTGTTCCAAAGCACTTCCCTCCCGGTACGCCCACACCCTTGCTCCCTCCTCGCTAGGCACGTACACATCACCCCTGCGCAGGTCCATGTCCACCAGCCTGAGGTACCTGTCACACAGCCAATCACGGTATGCTTCTACCGCCTCCAGCGGGAGCAGGCCCATCTCCAACCCATGGGGCGTGACGGCTACCTCCTCACCATCCACATATACCCTGACCATCACCCTGTGATTCATGTGCTCCTCTATCTGCCTGCACAACAGAGCCTGATCGCGGTACGACAGCGAGCGCATCCTGGCCATAGCACTCATCACAAACTTGGAGGTCCTGATATGTCTCTCCACTAACCCTTGATGTTCGTGATCTGCCGCACCCGCCACCACAATCTGCTCAAACCCCGGCTCCTTCATGCAACACTCGAACTGCTGGTCACACTCTAGAGTTGACACCACGGCAAACTTGGCCTTTACCAAGCGCAGGCTGGTGAGCAGCTCTTCCTTGTGCTTGCGTGGCAACACCTCTAGTGCCTTGAACTTGGAGAACCGCCCCACCGCTAGCACATACTCCCTGTCATCGTACTTGAGCACATCCACTTGCACCGGGCCCCTCTCTAACACCGGTCTACGTGCATGAAACTTATGCGGCTTAGGCACATTGCGCTGACAATGCTTACACCTCTGCCAGACCTCTCTGCACGTCGCCACCAGCTCCGAAAACCCCAGTGATGCTGCCCAGTGCTCTGCAGCGTGGCCATGACCCAACCGTGTGTGTAACCTCATTGCCATGTTAAGTACACTGAGTGTACCACCTGCCTCCAATGGACATTGAGACTGTTGTGCCTGAGGTCCCGGGTGTGGGGAGGACCTTCGTACCGGTGGCCCGTCCAGAACTGCAGTGTGTACCCCTGCAGTACCTCCTCCAACCCCCTTCTCCCTCGTTCCCTGAGACAGTGCTTCATCCCCTACCGCAACTGCCCCCTGCTCTGCATGGTCCCCCTCCTCACCAGCGCTCTCATCTAGCGCCGCCACGCGACTCAGCACCCAGGCGGGGTGAGCTAGCCTGGGGGGTCGAGCCGTGCTGCCCTGCACTAGCTCGCATATTTGGCACATCACCAGCTGCCTCACCCTCACCACCGGACCCTAGTCACTGCCTACGGCCCCCACTCTGGGCCGCCGGGCACAGGTGCGTGTCACGTGCAAAGTGTCCTGGCTGCTTGCAGCGGTTACACACGGCAGGGCCCTGTGCATTGCTGTTGCTGCGAGCTGGCATGCTGTCAGCGTGCCTATTGTAGCATGTGCGTGCCAGGTGACCCTTTCTCCCGCATATGAAGCATGCACCAGACTCCTGCCTCTGTGGCTGCCGCTGTTGCTGCTGCTGTGCAAACTGCTGCTGCGGCTGCGGCGGCTGTGAAGCATAATGCGGCTGTCCTGCCTGCTGTGCTGGGGCATAATGCTGCATGCTGCTGTCTCTGCTGCATGCTGCACCAATGGCCTGCCCTGCCACAGCCCACGTCTGCCACTGACCGCGCCCGCCACCACGGGCACGGCCTCCACCACGCTGCTTGCCACCGTTGCCTACTCCAGCAGGCCTGCCGTTGTTGACACCGGCAACCTTGCCCGTTGCATCCTGTGGCTTGGCAGGGGTAACAGTGCTTGGCACAGAGGGTGCAGGGAGGGGCACAGAATTGGGAGCGGCTGGGGGAGGGGCAGGGGCCATCAACCCAGACTCGGTCAGCTTGCCCTGGGCTCTCAGCTGTGCAATCATGTCCCTCTCCTCCCCTTCTACCAGGCCGGCGGTAATGATCTCTATTGCCTTGGTAAGGTCATCCTTGGCCTGGCCTGCACGCAGGGCTCCCATCACAGTCTGGAAATTCAGGTCCTTGGCCATCCTCACGTAACGGTCTATCACCGCTGTCTCAGACACCTCTAGTCCATTGAGCACAGACTCATTCCGCAAATTGCGAAGGCTGAGTAAATCGAGTGAGTAAGGCCGTTGTGGCACCCAGGTGTAAATGCTGCATAGCCTAGAGGTCGTGCCCTGGCTTCGACTCCAACAACGCCTCACGCAGCTTACCTGGGATGTGACGCCGTTTTATACCTTCTCATCCTTGCATGCTCGAAGAGTAAATGCGAGAATGAAATTGTCGCAGCTCAGCAAACCGGCATCTCGGAAAAGCGAATAAACGCTGCTGATCTTCTCACCATGGTCCTTCAGAAAAGCCTCTATTCTCTCTATATAGTCACGCACTACGAGCGTGGGTGCGTCGCTAGCAAGGGTTCCTACACGCTTTCGAAATAGTTCTAACAGATCCTTTTCAGCTCGTAGGTCAGCAGCCCATGTCGACGGATCACTATGAATTGCTTTCCGTTTTCTCCCAGCTGACGCTGCCATGTTTTATGCTGTAAAATTACGGCCCCAACCTAGTACATGTTAAAAATAAAATTCGCCAAGTGTATTGTATTTCTGAATAATAAAAGACGTAATAGAATAGATTACTCGCTCAGCGCCCAGCCCCGGACATGTCGACAACGTCGGCCATTGACAGCATTTTGCTGCAACGTGATTCAAAGCTTTCTCCTGCGTGTCTGCCTTTCACGCCGCCAAACAGCTTTGACTCAATGCTCCGCTGTAGGTCATCACTGCGAGTAGCTCTGTGGCTTCACCCAACGCTGAGCAACGGCGTGGGCCTGAGAACGTACCCAAGTACAAACCAACCGAAATACACAAACATAATTCCAAACGACACTAGCTCCACAACATAACGCACTGCAACGGAGATCATCCCCACTGCCTGGACAAACGGTACGGAACCAAGGTTGCCCACGGAACCAACGGTAATGGCCAGAACCCAAAATAGCCCACAGCCAGAACCTACGACCCGTTGCCTGACCGTACACATAAATTCCCACTGACCGCCGGCCCAGCAAATAAACCTCAGCGCGGCGCTGCCGGCTGACCTCCGGACTTAGCCAATTCCGAGCATAACCAAGTTCCAATACTTTATGTGACTGCGAGCCCACAATATAACACAGGCACCCAGGGGGGGCTTGAGGAGAGGGCCTAGATCGAAGGCCTACATGACATATGGGATGACAAATTGTCCCATAAAGAAGCCTAATTCAGCAAATAGGCTTGGACGTAACAGCAGGCAGATCCAGGCATATACTTGCCGTGCTGATTCTCAAGTCTGATAATATGGGCGAAACGTAGGCGCGGATGTGGAGGTCCTCCTGCTCCTTCGTTGCGTTCTGCATGGATGGCCGAGTGACCTTCTCCTCCTCGAGGTGTGCATAGAGGGCGGGGTCGCGGTTGTCTTGCAGGGCTTGCCTGGCCTTGATGACGGCGGGGAGCCGGTGGAGGCTGGTGAAGCGGGGTGGACACCAGGGGGGGGGCAGCCGGGTCAACCGGCTGCGCGGGCAGCTTGGCAGCGCTATCGATCGAGGCGCCGCAGGGCGGATGCCGGGCTGACAGTGGGTAGCCGGGCGTGGCTGCCCGGCCGGATGTCCAGCGCGTCAATGAATTCCTCCGAGGCGCGTGCTTGTGGGCGAGTTTTTCAGGGAAGTCCTCCAGAGCTTTGTCTGATTTCTCAAGCGCAGCTGCAGTTCCCGCAAATCAGCTAGGGGGTGCCACGTGCTTACGAGAATGCAAGGGGAATATCGCAGGCGCATATGCATGCGGTTACGATGCGGTGGTCTGAGCGCATCCCAAAGACCCAAACTATAATTAATTAATTAATTAGACTCGTGCTCCCGTTGGGGAGTCACGGAGCATTAACCCCGATGGATGGATGGATGGGTGCAAACATTCCTACCGGTCTAATCTATCTACATTGGCTACATACTACATCTATCTAACAGCATTCTAACTACAACATCTATCTAGGCATCCGCCCGTTGCCCTAGGGGGAGCTATCTGGCGTGCCTCCCGCGGGATTGCACACGCGGGCGCTTCCCCACTGGGGGGGGCTCGTTGTCCTCTATGACCTGGGCCCACTTGGCTTTGTCCATCATCTTCTTCCAAATCACGGAGAGGCCTAGGCCCCCCATGTCCTCTACTAGCTGTTCTTTGAAGGTGCGGGCCTTGCGGCGTCTAACATCACTGGGCCCAGCCCACGTCAGGAGGTGCCGGCCAGGCTGGGCTGGTCGCAGTCCTGCGGGGGGGCCACGTGAGGTGTCTACCTGGTTGGTGCGAGCTAGGTGCCCTACTAGCTGCAGGCGGCGTTGCTTAATGGTGCTGGTGATATAGGGCATGCCCTGGTACAGGTCCTCATTGCGGACATGAGCAGCATATCCTACTCTGAAAATGGAACGCAGCATGCTGGTGACCGCGCCGTCCAGCTTGCGGGCCAGGTCGGCGGTGAGGGTCCACGTCTCGGCGCCATACGTGAGAACAGGAAGGACGAGGACCTTGAACAGGTCCTGTTTCTCGATCTTGCCCAGGGGCTTGCGCCACAGGGCCCGGTACTGGCGTAAAGCGTGCCAGGCGAGGGAGATGCGATGGTCCACATCAACCTCGCAGCTAGGGAGCAGGCTGCCCAGCAGCTTAACGCGGTCCCGATACAGGACTCGAGAGCCGTCTAGGAGATAGAGGGGCGGCGCTGAGTTGGTGAGCCCAACCGCCAGGGCCTCTGTCTTCTTGCTGACCTCAAGCCCCACTGCACGGGCCTCGAGAGCCAGGCAGTCAAGCCATGTCTGCACGTGCTCAGTGTCCTCGAAGAGGGTGGTGTCGTCTGCGTAAATGATGTCTGCTAGCCGAATCTCCGTGTCCGCACCGCCATGCCAGAATTTGTTAGCAACCTGCACTCCTGGTTCCCTGCCCACGATGCGGGCAAATCGCTTGCGCGCCTGAATCATTACGTATTCGACAACAATAATGAACAGGTAGGGCGACAGCACGCAGCCCTGCCACACACCCTTCTGTAAAGGGCATGGGGGCGTGGTCCCGTAAGAAGTGCGCACCGAAGTGGTGGACCCTTCATACAGGTTGCGGATGACAGCAATCAGGGGGCGGGGGATCCGGAACAACTCGAGGATGTCCCAAAGCGCAGGCCAGAAAACCGAATCGAAGGCTTTGATGAAGTCCACCAGCACAAGGTGCAAAGGGGACTCACCAGGCTGAAGGCGTTGCAGTTCCTCCACCAGTCGGCGAGTAGCGAAGAGCGCCTGTACTGTGTTGCGACCTGAACGGAAGCCGTGCTGAGTCTCGCTGAGGTGACCGTCCAGGGCCGTGCGCAGGCGGTTCAGGATGAGCCGCATAAGAAGCTTGAGGGGGGCACTTTGAATGCACACCCCTCTGTAGTTGCCGGGGTCGGCAGGCGACCCCTTGTTCTTGTACAGCATCGTGCGAAAACTGTGTTGCCAGGCCGCTGGAGGTGGTTGCGACGACAGCAGAAGGCGGTTGCAGATGTCCCGGAAGAGCAGCATAACACCTGTGTCCTCGAATTCGGCTGCAAGTTTTACAACTGCGGCCGGAATCTCGTCAGAGCCGGTGGCTGCGTCATAACGCAGGCGCTGGACCGCCTCCGTGACCTCGCGAGAGGTGAAAGGAGGCATGTCAGACGGGTCGCCAAGTGGGCCGACCAGCGGGGGGACTAGGTAGTCCGCCGCTGACCTAGGCGGGGCCGGGGGCCCAGCGGGGCCGGCCAGGGCGGCCGGGCGGGCGGCGGCGGCTGGGAGCAGGGGTGGGGGCGGCGCAGCTGTCCCCACGACCTCGGCCGTGGCCGTGGCCCAGGTACGAAGCCGCTTGGCTGGGGCGCCGGGGACGTCGTGGCGGTGGGGCCGGCCGAGGCCGTCCGGGTGCCCGAGGCGCTTGTACCAGAACCAGGCCCCCTTGCCGTCGTGCTTCTGCTGGCAGCTGCGCAGGTCCTTGACCATCTGCTGAGCATCTGCCTTCTCAGCCTGCTCGTAGGCGGCCCTCAGAGCTGCTTGCAGCCCAGGTTTGGCGATCGGATCTCTGTTGCGGCGGAGCATCTGCCTGGCGGCGACCACTGTCGGTGCGTGACGGTGGACAGCAAGCTGCCGACGCGGAGGCAAGGTGGGGAGGGTGCGGGCAGCCAGGCGATACTTGGCGGCGACACCACGGAGGATCACTGAAATATCCCCCGGCGGCGGAATGGCGTGTAACTGCTGTCGGCTGCCCCGGCGTCGAATACGGCCAGGAAATCATCCCTGTGCGACATAGCGGCCTGCTCTTCTGCTGACATCTTGTCGGCATCCTTCAGCACAATCCGGAGCACTTTCAGATCTGGCTGAGGTGCCAGCTGTCGCGACGGTTTCACCCCAGGAAACCGCAATCTGATGCGAGCGAGCACGAGACGATGATCAGATTCCACCGTGCTGACAGAATCTTGCAGGACGCGAGCATCGACAACTGAGGGGCGCTGAGCCCGACGTACGCAGACATAATCAAGGCACACCACCCGATCCGACGGCCCAAAAAAGGTGGCCAGCTGCTCAGCGGGGCGTGCGAAAGAAGCATTGCATGCAACCAGCGCAGATTCTGCCAGCAGATTCGCAAATAAAGGCGTGTTACCGTTGGCTGTCGTGTTGGTTGGGGAATACTGAGCGCCCCCAGTGCCAACTGGCAGCGTGGCGTTGGCGTCGAGCAGCATAACCAGGAAGTGCCGAGCTGGGATGTTGGCCTCCTCCTCCTTGAGGGCGTCGAAGAAGGCCTCACGTTCCGCCTGAGCTCGACCCGCATGTGGTGCATATCCCACGATAACGGTTAGCGTGTGGTGTGAATGGCCCTCAGTGGCCGAAAAAGTGGCCACTAGCACACGCGGGGACCGCAGCACGATGGACTGGAGCTGCTCTGATGCTGCCGGCGAGCACAAGAGGCCCACACCACCTTGGCCCGGCGCGTCGCCGCCACCATAGTGGAACCGCCAGCCTGCCGCAGGTCGTCGACCAGCAGACCGTTGACCGCGTGCTGAGGGTCAACGGTGCGTCGGTGCTCCTGGACTCCAAGAACAGCGATCTTGTTGTCGGCGCACAGGGCGATCAGCTCGTCGACGCGTTGGCGTGCTGGGGTGCCGCCGCTCGTAGAAGGATCTGCAGGGAGGGTGCGCACGTTAAAACTTGCAATACCAAGAATGGGCCGTTGCCCTATTAGCGGGGGGGTGGGGGTGGGGGTGGGGGTGGAGAAGGGTAGTGCTGGAGGTGGGGGTGGGGGTGGGGGGGGGGGGAGGGGGAGGGTGGCGATTGGGGTTAATGCTTGTCAACGCATGGAGGCTTTCTTTCAGGACGGATATGCGTCGTCTCCGTCCTGGCTGGGGTCGCCGGCGTGTCGACTGGGCCTCATCCCGCTCAAGGCGGGCTAGGAGGCGTGTGAGGCTGGTAAATTGGCGGGAAGGTTGACCGTGGCGTGCCTGGCGACCTTGCATCCTGATCATGCTCGCACGGTGCGACATGAGGATGGAAAGGGGCTTGTTTATAAAGGCTGTGCCCAAAGCCTATTGTACCGCGAGGCCGCGAGGGTGTGCCCTTACCGGGCGCCATCCATACCCGGGACGTGCGTAGACGATGATGACGCAGCTGGGGCGGGCCTGGTACGGCCCGACTTGTGCCGCTTGTTAGGAGCCTGCGCCTCCGTGCGCTGGCCGTTGATGAATAGCACGGGGGTGTCGTGGACGAGGCGGACGTAGACCTTCTGGCCTCGTGCCTGGCCTTGATCGCCACGTCGCTGCCCAGCAGACCATTCTTGATGACTAGCTGGGCCGGTGAGAGGAGGTCGTCGAGGCTCGGCGCGTTTCTCCCGCCTAGGAGCTTGCGGGCCTGGAGTACCTTCACCTTGCTGGCCACATTCGCAAAGGTCACCCGGATGGGGCCAGGCTGGCCCGCCATCCAGGCTGCCGACTCAATGCGGATGCGTTCGTTGCCCAGTTGCAGCCGGCCCACGATGAGGCTGTGGTACAGGCGTTGCGCTAGCATCAGGTCCGTTTCAGGCTGCTGTGCGACCTGGAAATACCGGACCACTATACTGCGTGAGCGCAGGTCCTCCTCGATAGCAGTCTTGTGGGCTGCAGCCCCCCTGCGTGCGGCATCCTCCATCAGGTTGGCAATGTCCGTCTGTTTGACCATGTTAGCGTAGCTGGTGGCCGGTGCGGGGGCGGCTGGTTGGGGCGGGCTGGTCAGGGCGGCCTTGACCTCGGCAATGCTGGAGTGGAGCTCAGCAGTGTCTTGACGGATAGCGGTGGACAAGGCGCCGAGTTGGGCAGCCATGTCTGCGACTTTCTTATTGAGCTTGTGCAGGTCTGCTGCTTCCGGGGAAGCATCGGGGGTGTTGGCGGTGCCGTGCTCGGCGTCCTCGAAAGCGGCAAAGAGTGCCCGGAGGCAAGGGGCCTGCGCGTGACTCAAGAAAACAGAAAGTCGAAGCTGTGGCTCGTCCAATTCGGCGAGCGTCCACTGGAATGGTCCCGCCAGACGCGTAAGGAAAATATATCTCCTTGCCGGTGTCGTGCAGGTGGCGCAGGATAGCCTGCGCCTGCTCGGCGGTAAGCGAAAAGAACTGCTGCTCGTCGACAACCTGGCCAGGCATGAAGGATGCTGGGTCGAACTCAGCGTCGTTAGCGTCGTCGTCGTCGTCGTCGATGGCGTCGTCAATGGGGGTGTCTTTGGAAGACGATGGCGGGGGAATCTGGCTCTCCATCTCGTCGGCTGGGGTGCAGCAAAGCCGCTTGGAGGAGGCGGTAATGGCGGCCGCGTTTGCCTGGGGCTGCGTCGCAATGGTTTCCGCATCTGCAATTAGTTGCGTAATCGTGTTGGGCGCTGAAGCCTCCCTCTCGGAGAGAGAAGGGGAGGCGGTTGACGGAGTTTCTGCCATAGCTGGTTCCGGAAAATTACGAACCCTGCCTGTGCTGCGTTTTATGATATTGCGCTAAATCTTGGACGATGGCGGCTGAAAATTATATCATCGTGTTCGTCATTAAAAGACGCATCTACTGCAATTTACCCGACCAAATTTCATGCCCGGATGTAAAAGTTATGAGCATTCTCGGCATCCATAGCTCGCCACACCGTAAAATGGAGCGAGCAAGATGTCCTACGAATGCTATCCTACGCTGTCTAATCTCGTCCGAAATATAATTAATTAATTAATTAATAGACACGTGACTGCCCAAACTATAAACTATATACTACTATATATATATCAGAACTATTAATTTCTTCAGGGTTATTCTCCCAGTCATCGGTTTTTTCCTTATGTTGCATGCCTATCTCACCTTCGTAATCTATCATTCTCAATGAATATATATCAGAACTTCAGGGTTATTCTCCCAGTTATCGGGTTTTTCCTTATGTTGCATGCCTATCTCACCTCCGTAATCTATCATTCTCAATGAATATATATCAGAATAAACTATGTGAAAAAAGCTCTTTGCCGGAGTGTGGTGCCTGCGATTCGAAAATAGTGCTAGATACATGCTACGGAAGATTGGAGCGTAGGAGTAATTCACACGTAGTGCAGGACTCACGCTCACATGATGCCGCCATGTGCAATCAGTTTCAATGAAGAAGTAAGTAAGTACTTGCGTGTCATGCGCAAAGGCATGCCACGGAGTACTATGCTAATCTCATCAGAAAAATAATTACACAAAAGTTTAAACAAATATCGTCTGCATCATCCCCCAACCGTTAAGCACTAGATGGGGACGTAATCCTCATCCGAGCTGTCCTCTACTGTAAATTCAATGAAGAAGTCCATACATAAAAGAAAATGAACAGCTTGTAGTTAGCGCTAGGTCACTTATAGAAGCGCAGCGATTAATTCGCATGCAACCATGAGGACGTACTGTGGGAAGCTTCAGGCTAAACTGCTCAAAAGTGCAGCCATATAGCATATATCCTGTTGGCAAATTGAGCCTAAGATTTTCTGGGATTTTGGCGCATGTTGGAAATTTAATTAATTGATTAATGTACACGTATGTAGACTGCGTCACGCTGGAGAATACTCAGCGAAACATTTGCTGCTGGCCACATCTCAGTGCCTTGATTTTGAGACCAGGGTATGACCCTAATAAGCCAGGCATGACAGTCAGCCCCTTGTAGATCAGCCCTGGAATTCTGCCGACATGTCACACCAGCGCGGCCCCAGCTGGCCATATCTCGCAACCCCAAGCCTGTGCTGGCTGTTGCATCGATACCATGGTCACTATACTGTACTACGTTAATGCTAAGCCTGTGCTGGCAGTTGCATCGACACCATGGTCAGTAGACGATAGTATTCTCAAGGCTTGTCTGGCTGTCGAAATGAAAGTAACCAAATTCACAACCAGCAGTCTGTGCAAGACTTTGGGTACGCTGCAAGATCCCCGCTTGGCTGAGCTATTACAAGCTCTTCTCTGGTTTCCTGTCATGTGAGTGATTCTTAAGGGTCTCTCATACCGCCATCAAGGACACCCTTTCATCGGCATTCACAGGCCCCTCAAACAACCTGCAACTTCTTTTTCCCCGCCGGCTCCAACTGCGCCGTCGATGCCGCCTCTCCCCGGTGCTTGCTGAGCTGGCTGCCATCCGCCGCAACCGCCTGCGCGCTCGTGCACAGGATGCACCGCAGCCATTTCCTGCTGGCGTCGACGCTGACCGAACCCTCTTCCATCCCTGCTCCATCATCCCCACCCTCCCTGAACCGCCGTGACGTCCCTCCGTTCGCTTCCCCCATAAACGCCGTCGCACCAGGTGCTGTCATCGATGCGGTCCCTGCTGCGGTCCGGTCAACACGGCTCCCCACGGTGGCTATGGCGTCCGCCCCGTGTGGGGAGCGGGAGGCACCCCCCCCCTCGATCGCGGCCGATGATGCCAGGCATCCCATGTGGTACGTGTGCGCGCAGTAAAAAATCGCCGCCGCGTCCTCATGCAGGCCCACAAACTCAAAACAGAGTGAGCACCGGCCCGAGCTGGTGGGCACGAGCCACAGGTGAGAGGACAGCGAGGCGGCCGGCCCGCGACCGTTCGCATAGTGGCCGCCCCCAATGATGCCCGAATTCGCCGAGCCCCGATGCACGCCTTTACTGCTTGTACTGCTGTCGCCGCCACGGGTGCCGCTCCGGCTGGATGGATCTAAGACCCCCCAGTTGTCCATGCCGGGGGGACCACGGGACTGGTCCTGAGAAAACCCGATCTCTCCCGGCTGGGGCATCGCGGATGAGGTTCCGGTCGGGCCAGCCCTCGCGTGGGTCGAGTCACCCCCCCCCGGCGTGGTGGAGTCGTAGGCCACATGGATGCCGTGCCTTGCCTCCACCAGGTGGCGCTCGCTCAGGTCGGCGCAGTCGGACTTGAGGATGGCGTTGCACCCATGGCGCAGCGACATGGCGGTGCGATAGTCGGAGACGATGCGCACGAGCCGGTCGCGCAGCCTGGCGGGAGGATGTAGTTTTTTTTTGTGCATGTGGTTGTGGTGGTTGTGGTTGTGGTTGTGGTTGTGGTTGTGGTTGTGGTTGTGGTTGTTGTGGTGGCTGTGGTGGTGGTCGTGGTGGTGGTTGTGATTGTGATTGTCGTCGTGCTTGTGGTTGTGGAGGTGGTGGTGGTGGCAGTGATGGCGGTATTGGTGGTGTCGGTGGTTATCATTGTACTTGTTGTGTGTGTGTTATGATTAGCAACAAGAACAAGAACAATGACAGCATGTACGTGAGGCAGTGACGCATGTAAGTGAGGCATCCTGGGGGGATATACAGGTTGTTGTTGGTGCAGGTGTCGGGGTGGGATCGCACGGGCAGCGGCAGCCTCATCAGCAGAAGCAGCAGCGACACCAAAAAGGCTGACAGCACGTAGATAAGGCCTGGGCGAATGGGGGGGAGATGTTTTTACCAGAAAGTGCCTAACCCCAATAAGGGGCCACAGAGGCTCTGGGGGGTAGGTAACGTAGACGCTGGCACAGGTGTTGGTACGATAGTGCGAGGGTGACGGGCTTCAGCAGAGTAAATCAACAGCCTGCGAACGCCTCATCCACGGCACGTGTGCCAGACAACTGAATATATATCTTAAATGCAAAAAAACATGGCAGTACCAACAATAACGACACGGACAGCATGTCTTTTGGCAGTACTGACAAACATGGCAGTACAGACACGGACGACAGGGACGACAGGGACGACAGGGACAACAGGGACAACAGGGACAACAGGGACAACAGGGACAACAGGGACAACAGGGACAACAGGGACAACAGGGACAACCGCAATAACCGCACCAACCGCGACAACCGCGACAACCGCGACAACCGCGACAACCGCGACAACCGTGACAACCGCGACAACCGCGACAACCGCGACAACCGCGACAACCGCGACAACCGCGACAACCGCGACAACCGCGACAACCGCGACAACCGCGACAACCGCGACAACCGCGACAACCGCGACAACCGCGACAACCGCGACAACCGCGACAACCGCGACAACCGCGACAACTGCGACGACCGCAACGACCGCAACGACCGTAACGACCGCAACGCAACGACCGCAACGACCGCAACGACCGCAACGACCGCAACAACCGCAACGACCGCAACAACCGCAACAACCGCAACAACCGCAACAACCGCAACAACCGCAACAACCGCAACAACCGCAACAACCGCAACAACCGCAACAACCGCAACAACCGCAACAACCGCAACAACAGCGAGAACAGCAACAACAAGAGCAACGATTTCGACACTGCCATATTGTGGGTGATGAGTGAAAGGTTCTCAACAGCGTGAGCTAGCAGGCAGCTAGGGGAACCTGACATGACCCAAGGCCGTTCTGCAGTCTTTCTTTTTTGATGGGGTGGGGGTGCGCAGTGTTAGCAAAATAGCTCCCATGTGCCACCATGTGCCACCATGTGAAACGGTGACAGGCGTCAGCATGCTGCATGTCGCGTGCGGGTGACGAATGTTGGAAATGTAACTGCGAAATGGGGTAACTGCGAGAAGGATTAAATAATGAATAATCACGTAGATTGCGTCACCTGGGTACCAATCGATGAACTTTCGATCCCTATGCACAACAAGGGAGGGCGCCCTGACTAGCTTGCACTAGCTTCTCCCGGTCTAGCTTCTCTGTCAGATCAATCGGCTGTAACAAAATGGGTAAGATGCTGTTGTAGGGTACAAGAGTATACAGTTTGAACCCTTAACTCTAAACCCTAAGCCCATGGCTCCCTGCCAAATACTGTGGCCGCAAGGCTGCAGTGACAGCTGAGTAGTTTTCATACAGTGTGAAGTCACTGGGATTGAAAGTTGGGAAGCATTCCTGAGTTATTTATTGAATTACTATTTTTCTGAGACTTCTGTTGTGGACTATGGCTTTGGCTCAAAGCATCCATCTCACTCGGTCGAGCATACTGATCTGAGACAGACTGACCAATCAGGTACGACCTGATCTGGTCAGACCTAACATGACAACTACAGTCCCGGTACCGAGGTACTGGCTCATCACATCCTGAGGACTGCCACGTAGACATGCCACGTCTACTCTACCAGTACCGTCCCAGTACCCAACTGGGTACGTGCGGTACTGACGCGTGTCCACTTAGGCTATAGCAGGAGACTTAGACTAACTCCCACTTTCTTCGGGCTTTCTTTGGGTTTCTACAGAAACACACATAGCCTAGTAATGGTCACAGCCATTCCCCATGCCATAAATCTGTTGAAAACAATTAAGACCCAAAGGTCACCTCACACATTGCCAAAAATGCATTTAAAATGGCCCTATGTCTTTAGCATTGTTCATAACTGAGTGAGATGGATGTTTTGAGCCAAAGCCATGTTCCACAACAGAAGTCTAAGAAAAATACATATTCAATAAATAACACAGGAATGCTTCCCCAACATTCAAACCCAGTGACTTCACACTGTATGAAACTACTCAGCTGTACTGCAGCCTTGCGGCCACAGTATTTGGCAGGGAGCCAGGGGCTTAGGGTTTAGAGTTCAGGGTTTAGGGTCCAAAAGAGTTATACTACTAGACCTTGGTCAGAATACACCATAAGTATTGTAAACTCCTACCCCTTCTCTCGCGTACTTGTGTCTGTGTGTGAAAGTGCCTGTGTGTGTCTGTGTGTATATGGTGGTGTGTGTGAGTACGAACCCATGTGCGTGTGCGCATGCGTGAGTGTGTGATGTGTGTGTGTGTGCGTGTGTGTACGCTGGAAAATGGAGAGCGAGAGAGCAAGAGAGCACGAGAGCACGGTAGCAAGAGAGAGCGAGAGCGCGAGAGCAAGAGAGAGAGAGAGAGAGAGAGAGAGAGAGAGAGAGAGAGAGAGAGAGAGAGAGAGAGAGAGAGAGAGAGAGAGAGAGAGAGACGGAGAGGAAGGATACGGGGTAGGCAAGCCCGTACCTGGGGATGGGCATGCCCAGCGGCACCTGCCGCAGCACCTGCAGGGGGTCCACGTGTGCGCCGATGTGCTCCAGCAGCATGCCCACCTGGGGTCAACCAGCCAGGCAAAAGGTGCACGAGCGGGGGTGGGGAGACACGTGACTAGGACTTTCATAGGTGAAACAGGTTCCATAACCGGTTTCCATAATACTGTAATGAGAATGCTTATTGCAATTCTTCCAAGAAGGTACCACCCTAGAAGGTATCCCGTAGAGAACTGCAGAAAGCCAGCCGCTCCCCTGCATCCCCTTTCCCCCCCAACGCTCCATGTTTCAAAAAGGGCCGAAAATGGGGTCCTTCCTCTACTATCAAGCAACTGCTAGCAGTAAGGACTAACCGCCTACATGGACTTAAGGCGGCAACGCCACTCAACTGTGGGCTGTGTTGGGCTTATTCCGCAGCAAAGGGTAGCGCTAATCACCAGCGCATTGACTAGCGGCATAATGAGGGAGCCCCCTGCATGGCTACTGGCGCCGGCACTCACCAGCTGCGGGTTGGCCAGGCTGCGGCTGATGAGCTCCTCCCACAACTCGTCATCCTGCTGGCCCGTCACAAACTGGATGGCCTGTTGAAGGCATGGGACAGGATGCCAAGCAGGCAAACTGATCAGCATATCAGTGCTCATGGGGATGGAACCTTGCCCGGCTGGCCTGCCACAAGCTGGATGGCCGCTTTTGAGAAACAGGATGGCCTGTCTCTACGTAAGATTGAATTATTTTTTTTGCTTGAGAAATGGGGATTGATGGGATGATGGGGGCTAAAAAAGACCAACCTCAAGACGGTGACTATGCGATGAGAACTAGGTGAAGTAATGCCCACACCACCGTCTGCATTGAGTCAGCATCGCAAGCGGCCAGTGCGGGAAGTGCTCAAAACGTAGGGAATCTGCTCATTCTTCGGCTGAATGCTTGCATTTGTAAAACGACAAGCAGAGCCGTGTGCCGCTAGTACCAAAGGTACCTGGAAACATGGATAGGTCCAACTGCAGATCAGGCTACCTGACCATTGCTCGAAAGCCACATAGATGATCATGGATTCTGGTAGGTCGGGACAGTGGACCTGTCATCGCTTGTATCATGCCACACCGAGTCAGCAATTCATTGAGACACGCGACAGGTCACGTGGGCATACTTCCTCGATGAATGCGTGTAGGGGGGAAGGTGGTGGATGGTGGGAGTATAGAGTGGTCCATCTAGAGGTGCAAGTGCGGGCGCCACGGCCCGGACCTGGTCGTGCCCCGTGGACCGATGACTGCATGGCACATGATATGGCGAGCTGCATGGGGTCGCACGCACGAGAAGGCACGGCCAGTCAGCTTGGAACCGGGTCAGGATAGAAAATAAATATAGATACTACCGTAGATATAGATTAGCTGGGATCTGCCGGGTGGACCAACAGGCAAGGCACTGGGGTCCGCCGGTACACTGTAACAACTGTTGCCTCCCAAGAAGTCTCCCTTGTTTCCACTTCTGGCTTAAGTTAGTAAGGCCCATCGTCTCTTTCAGTCTCCCACAATCACCTTCACTAATCCCGTTGTAGTTCAAACCCCTTTACACCCAGCCCCTCATTCAACTCACAGACTGCATCTCATCCATGGTGAGCGCGAGGGCCATACAAGGAATCGCAGGTCTCAAAAAGTGATGTTTGCCACAAGTACCCCCCTTATCCCCTTCCACCCCCCTCAAATACCTGCTCCACATCCTGCAGCTCGTCCATGATGAGTGCCAGTGCCTCGCGGCCATTGCCCACGCGGCCCAGCACAAACACGGTGGCGTTCGCCAGCTTTCGTGCGCGGCAGATCTCCAGCGCCTACACGGAAGGGCGGAGGGAAAGGGGAGGGGTGAACCGCAGGGGGAGGACAAGAAGACATGAGCTGGTCACGTTGTGACAGAATGCATGTCATTGATACTACGAACGCAACAACGTACAAAAACAGTTCCCATGGTAACAGCGATAGCCCAAGAAGTGCTTGCAAACCAGAAGAGAAGAAGGAACGCACAGCAAAGCAGTAGCAGACATCTAATGGGTGCCCCCAGCATTCCATCCAATATACTCCATTCTTGCGCACCTGCCCGGCTGTTTGCCTGCACATACAAAGAATGAAACATTTCAACCACAAAGCAACAAAAACTGCCACCTCTATACCATAAACCGACAAAGAAAAAACATGGGAAACTTGACACCATCTCTCGGACAAGGCTTGCCACCTTGAACACTCCGCAGATGCTACCCACGACTTCCCGGCATCTGCCACTTGTGTGGGCAGCCAGCATTTCCTATCAGCTTCAATTCACCGACTTTGTCTATTGAGCAGTGGTGGTGGGTGCTCACATGAGCGAGCCAGTAGCTTTTACCAACGGTCCAAGTCTCTGCGTAGCGCTGAGGGACTGATTCACCTTGCCGAGTGGACAAGGTGGGTCATTCCGTTGCAGTTTCAGTCTAGTGGGCACAGTCACCAGCGAGTAGCGCTGGCGATTGGAGAGGCTAAGGGAACAACACCACTTAACCTTGTCCCTAACACTCACATTGTCTGCATCGTCAGCACACACCTTGTCCAGCACGTCATGGTGGCTGGTGCTCAGGTAATCGTGATTGTCGCGTTCATTTCGACCTAGGAGTCACATTATTTCTGACCTAAACCACTGCCCTTTCCCTACAACTCTCATAGTTTGCATCCAAACTACCCACCTTGTCGAGTGAGTAGTGCTGGCTGGTGCTCAGCAGCGTGAGCAGCATGGGCTGGTTGAAGTCGGCATACAGCTCAAGCTGTGGGGGGAGGGGGGGGGGGGCACGTGGCAGCATCACAGAGATTCATGCAACACGAGAGTGAGACACATTTTGCAGCAACCGCTGAAAACGGCACCAGCGGATTTAGCTTGACGTGAGGGGAAGATGGCAGTAGACGAGAAATGCAGCACAACAGTAATACCAGCTGGTTGTTCACAGCAGCCGCATAAAGGGCCACTTTCAACGGTTGCTGAGGACATATGGCCATGCAGTACAAGACGGATACGTCATGTGCGCAACGCCAGACTGCTTGTAGCACCAACTCAAATAAGAATTCACGTACAGCTTGATCTGTGGACGGAAAAAAAATGGATAGGGCGGCAGTTTGCCGTTAAACAGGGTGCTGCGTTATTGATTTGCGGTTCCGTGCGCGAAGGATTGAAAAGAAGGGCGTGCAAGCAACAGACGGTATGAGCCGTGCCTTTCCCCACATATGGGAACATGCTTGGTGCAGCAATGATACCATGCTTTTTTATTTTGTTACGTGTCAGCAGCGGCCTATACGTGGGATGCCACGATTGTCTCCCCCGTGGCCCCAGTGGGAGTATCTGCAGTATCATTGGAACTGGCCCCAAATCACACCGAGCGCAATCATTAGTAAAAACCATAAATCCCCCCCCGCCCCCCCATCCCAAAAAAGGGAACCAAGACCCACGACTAGAGAGGGATGGAATGATAACAATCAAGAACCAGTAGGCCGTGGGACCGAAAATTCAGCAGCTGCACACAAACCCAGAACCACCGACAAGAGGGGAACAGGAACAGACACGACAACAGCCCCGACCAGCAGCGAGTGCACCTCAGTAAAGAAGCGTAAAAGAAATAGGCCAAACAACAATCCTTACCAACAGCGAGCGGAACTCAGGGGGTTAAAGACATTGGCAAGACAGCAACCCTTACCAGAAGCGAGTGGAACTCGGTGCATGACGCGGGCGCCTTGTCAAACAGCGCGTGCAGGTACATGTACAGATAATTCCGCAGACGCGCCACCTCATCGGGCTTGTCCTCTCGCGTCGCCGCCTGGATGCCCGCTTGCAGTTGGTGGACGACAACGGCCGCTTTAATCTTGCCGCGGTGCTCGACCATGAGCGAGACGGCGCGCTCGAGACCCATGTCCATGAGTGCTACCGCCTGTAAAAACAAGCACGATTTTAAGAACGGAGAGGCCCTAATTAAAATCGTTGGGGTGATTAGCGGCGCGCTCCAGGCCCATGTCCATGGGCGCTACCGTCTGTAGCAGGAGTGGAAGGGGGGATACGGGAGGGACGTGAACGATAGATGTCGAAATGGAGGGAGTGCCAGACACAGACACAAGGAATAGACCCAAGGCGTGAAGGCATGCTCCAGCGTCCAGGTGTATTGCATGAAGAGATGCCACCTACAGCGCAAGGCAGGGGATTGAAAGGGTTCGCAGGTGAATCAAGTAGCAACGGGGCTCAAAAGATGAAAGGAAGATAAGGGGGTCAAAAGATGAAATCAAGATAAGGGGGCCGTAATCCTACTAATACTATGAAATTATGATAGGGGGTTTCATGCGATGAAATTAAGATTAAGGGGTCATAACATGTAACTAAGATAAGGGGTTCAAAAGATAAGAGGGATGAAATTAAGATAAGAGGATCATAAGAAGAATCTAAGATTATGCGACAAAGGCGTGCGCGAAGGAAGGGTGGAACAGTACTGGAGGTGCATGAGTGGCTGCTAGAGTACCGTCGCCATGGGTGCAGAACTTCGCAGGACCAGTTAAAAAGGGACAATAAGGGGCGGCGGCGCGTGGGAGGCCTTGCACAGAAGGAAACGGGTGCTAGGGCAACGAGGCACAAGGGAGGTGACCCCCATTGCGAGGGGTCTCATGCAGTAAGTATATTGCATTGATTGATTTGTCTATTGCAGTAAGTTTGGCCTGATGTAGCATACGGCATGCGCATAGGTATCAAACAAGGAAAGCACACAATAGTTGCTGACGCCTGCAACAATGTGGTGTGTAGAAAAGCAGGCGAGGATTGGGGTGGCAAGGCTTGAATGTGCACCCACGTTAAAAAATGCATGGGAGCAGAATGAATGTATAATAATTTATAACAAATTGCCACTGAAAGATTTCAGCTTAAGTTTCTCAGCCATGGGCACAGCTCTCTCTCCCACCTTCCTTGCGTGCATGATTTGATGATACAGCAATAACAAAAAGGAATAGCCCAGTGGCACAAAAGCATACAACAAAAACAACAGACGATGCGTGCAATAGGGTCAGCAGCCTCTCACCTTACTGCTGGCAGCCGCGAACAGGTTGTGCTTGATGACAAAGTCGAACACGTCCGTCTTGCGCAGCTGCAAGTAATAGCACAGGGGTTATATGCGCCAGTATCAAAAGCAATACTACCACAGCGTCACACTCTGGTGCAATCATGCACTCTAGCTGATGCAGCTGCAAGTCTTGGTGCACAGCCACATCGTACCTAAGTTAATCCCACCACATCACTGTTTATTGTCGGTAAAGCGTGATGGACTTGGAAACTGCACGGGCATGCGCTGGAGGCTGTACGGTCTTACTATAATCTCTTACTATAATACATAGGACGATACCGTATTGCATAGTTCATGAGCGACAACGCGGTTTCATTAGTCCAGAAACAAGGTAAGTTCATGAGCGACAACGCGGTTTCATTAGTCCAGAAACAAGGTAAGTTCATGAGCGACAACGCGGTTTCATTAGTCCAGAAACAAGGTAAGAAAAAACGACAAGCTATTAATAGAGAGCACCTCCATATTGCTCCTGTAGTAGGTAACAGTCTCCAGGTTCTTTCCTGCCCTCATATAAAAATTCTGATTGCGTGCTTTTAAGATAATTCTCAGGGCAAAGTTTAAGGCACATGGACAGGCCATGCGGGGTATTTGCAAAAGGAGACACAATGGGCTGCCTAGGAGAGATCCCAGCTCAATCAGATGAACACAGCACAATCTACACCCATGCTCTAGAACACAGCACAATCTACACACATGCTCTAGAACACAGCACAATCTACACACATGCTCTAGAACACAGCACAATCTACACACATGCTCTAGAACACAGCACAATCTACACACATGCTCTAGAACACAGCACAATCTACACACATGCTCTAGAACACAGCACAATCTACACACATGCTCTAGAACACAGCACAATCTACGCACATGCTCTAGAACACAGCACAATCTACGCACATGCTCTAGAACACAGCACAATCTACACACATGCTCTAGAACACAGCACAATCTACACACATGCTCTAGAACACAGCACAATCTACACACATGCTCTAGAACACAGCACAATCTACACACATGCTCTAGAACACAGCACAATCTACACACATGCTCTAGAACACAGCACAATCTACGCACATGCTCTAGAACACAGCACAATCTACACACATGCTCTAGAACACAGCACAATCTACACACATGCTCTAGAACACAGCACAATCTACACACATGCTCTAGAACACAGCACAATCTACACACATGCTCTAGAACACAGCACAATCTACACACATGCTCTAGAACACAGCACAATCTACGCACATGCTCTAGAACACAGCACAATCTACACACATGCTCTAGAACACAGCACAATCTACACACATGCTCTAGAACACAGCACAATCTACACACATGCTCTAGAACACAGCACAATCTACGCACATGCTCTAGAACACAGCACAATCTACACACATGCTCTAGAACACAGCACAATCTACACACATGCTCTAGAACACAGCACAATCTACACCCATGCTCTAGAACACAGCACAATCTACACACATGCTCTAGAACACAGCACAATCTACACACATGCTCTAGAACACAGCACAATCTACACACATGCTCTAGAATACAGCACAATCTACACCCATGCTCTAGAACACAGCACAATCTACACACATGCTCTAGAACACAGCACAATCTACACACATGCTCTAGAACACAGCACAATCTACACACATGCTCTAGAACACAGCACAATCTACACACATGCTCTAGAACACAGCACAATCTACACACATGCTCTAGAACACAGCACAATCTACACACATGCTCTAGAACACAGCACAATCTACACACATGCTCTAGAACACAGCACAATCTACGCACATGCTCTAGAACACAGCACAATCTACACACATGCTCTAGAACACAGCACAATCTACACACATGCTCTAGAACACAGCACAATCTACACACATGCTCTAGAACACAGCACTATCTACACACATGCTCTAGAACACAGCACAATCTACACACATGCTCTAGAACACAGCACAATCTACACACATGCTCTAGAACACAGCACAATCTACACACATGCTCTAGAACACAGCACAATCTACACACATGCTCTAGAACACAGCGTCATCCAGGCACAGGCGCTAGAGCACCTCGGCCAGTAGCCATCTCAATGGAATGGCCAGCAGCTCAATGCAATGGCGGATCATATGCCCTTCAGTGTGCATGCCACATGGATAAAACACATAGTCGCCGTCATATTAATTCGCATATTGATTTCGTAACATCAGTGCACACATGCTTAAATAGAAACTTTGATGAAAAACATACATGGTGCTTACAATAGGCGCCCGCAAACCCTGCCACCCACCTCAAGGTTGATGGCCAGCGCCTTGTCCATCTGACCGCTATGTACATACAGCTCGCCGAGCGCCTGGTTGCACGCGCCAGCACGAGAGCAGCGGAAAGGGGCAGGAACAAGGAAGATTCCGAGTGCGAGTGCAAGTGAGAGAGCAAGCAGATAGATGCCACAAAATGAATCCCAATGCCTTACAATCCGATGCACAGGGAGTCTTGTGAGGGACTTGAAAAGCAAAGGGCCAGGCACATTGTATGCAGGTTGCATCGGCGGCTGTACACCAGAAGTGGAACTGAAACGGTGGTACTGGCCCATCTATACTGTACCGGTCCATACATAATCCTTCTCGAATCACTCATGTGACTGGTCCTGACATTGGCCGTTCGAAATTCGTAGAATCGATGCTTGAAGATCACGGGCCAAGAACCAGGCACACAACCATCACAGCGTAGGCAATTAAATAATAGGGAGATAAAAAAACAATGCACCTGAGAGGTGCAAGACATCGGCACCCAGCAGCTGCTCTTACAATTTATAGCAATTGAACGCGGCGCGTCTGACCTCCTGCAGATTAAATCTCCTACGGCGCCACATTACCATATGGAAACTGAGGCTACAGATGATAGATTATGCGTCTGAATAGATGATTGCATCAATACAGCCCAAAAAACCCAAGCAGGTTTCCCACGTAGCTCACCAGGACCAACTTCACCTTAGACTCTTGTTGAGTAATCCAACAGCTGCGACATTCTCAGTCACTGTACAATCCCCCCCAAGGCTCCACCACAATTCCAGCGTGACCCCGTAGGAAGCTAAGGCAGCAGATTCTATTGACTGTGGAAAGCAAGAGGGGAAGCAGCAAGTATCTACCTGGTAGGGTTTAGGGTGTAGTTTGTAGGCACCTCGTAGGTGGGTAGGGGGAATGGGAAGGGGGTGCAAGAGGGCAAGTGTCTATACCCCGGGTAGCCCACCCCCGAGAAAAAATCGTCAGCAACGCAGTCGTAGTCGCGCACCCATACCTCTTTCAGGGGCCCCTGGGAGGCGGTGTTGAGCGCGGAGAGCCGCTGCGTGGCGGCAGCCAGCACGTTGGCGACACCGTAGATGTGGGTGG